>OX608078.1:10143905-10389127 GCA_951509765.1 Sphenella marginata
GCACAAGATTAACATTACCTGACCCACAAACTAGTTAACGAGTTGCCGCTCGAGAACATTCAGCATTACCTGACATTACATAGCGTTCAGCAGTGCCTGACAAACAAACTAATAGACGAGCTTCAAAACAACCCTATTGCAGCTTGCCGCTCGGGAACATTCGTGAAACACGAACCTAACGCACGAACTATATACACGCATACTAACTTTACCTACAGCATTCAAACTATAAATACTGGACAACGGATAGACACAGATCAGAACGAAAACTTACACTGAAGATGGCGGATCGCCGAAACCGGTTTGTAAACAAACAAAAATTGACAAGGGATGACGGAAAATCGTTCCAATATAAATTTAGCATTCACCCTGTCGGAAAAACAGAAAATAAAAATAACTCAACTTTATTTAAATCCACGAGCACAAAACTTTTTAAGTATGTAGCCAGAGTTGGTTTATAGTATAGATATGCTGATACCCACATAAATATTTATTTAAATTTTTTTAAGAAAAAAAATTTCATAGGTTCCTCCCTAAAAATTAGTATATCTTTTTTGTTTGTGGTCCGATTTTGATAAAACAAAGTGCAGATCCCTTTCTAAGCTTCAAGCAGTATATTTGTGAAAGTCTCATCAAAATCCATTGCTTAGTTTCCGAGATCCTTAAGTTCAAACAGACAGACAATAATTTTAAAAATGGATCAGATGAACTCTATAGCATTCCCCAGGTCATCCCCAGTCATCTTTTCAAAGAAATTTTCTATGTACAGACACGACCCTTCTAGAGATTTATTATAGTATAGATATGCTGATACCCACATAAATATTTATTTAAATTTATTTAAGAAAAAAAATTTCATAGGTTCCTCCCTAAAAATTAGTATATCTTTTTTTTTTGTGGTCCGATTTTGATAAAACAAAGTGCAGATCCCTTTCTAAGCTTCAAGGAGTATATTTGTGAAAGTCTCATCAAAATCCATTGCTTAGTTTCCGAGATCCTTAAGTTCAAACAAACAAACAGACAGACAATAATTTTAAAAATGGATCATTCCCCAGTTCATCCCCAGTCATCTTTTCAAAGAAATTTTCAATGTACAGACACGACCCTTCTAGAGATTTATTATAGTATAGATATGCTGATACCCACATAAATATTTATTTAAATTTATTTAAGAAAAAAATTTCATAGGTTCTTCCCTAAAAATTAGTATATCTTTTTGTTTGTAGTCCGATTTTGATAAAACAAAGTGCAGATCCCTTTCTAAGCTTCAAGCAGTATATTTGTGAAAGTCTCATCAAAATCCATTGCTTAGTTTCCGAGATCCTTAAGTTCAAACAGACAAACAGACAGACAATAATTTTAAAAATGGATCAGATGAACTCTATAGCATTCCCCAGGTCATCCCCAGTCATCTTTTCAAAGAAATTTTCTATGTACAGACACGACCCTTCTAGAGATTTATTATAGTATAGAAATGCTGATACCCACATAAATATTTATTTAAATTTATTTAAGAAAAAAAATTTCATAGGTTCCTCCCTAAAAATTAGTATATCTTTTTTGTTTGTGGTCCGATTTTGATAAAACAAAGTGCAGATCCCTTTCTAAGCTTCAAGGAGTATAGTTGTGAAAGTCTCATCAAAATTAATTGCTTAGTTTCCGAGATCCTTAAGTCCAAACAGGCAAACAGACAGACAATAATTTTAAAAATGGGTCATTCCCCAGGTCATCCCCAGTCATCTTTTCAAAGAAATTTTCAATGTACAGACACGACCCTTCTAGAGATTTATTATAGTATAGATATGCTGATACCCACATAAATATTTATTTAAATTTATTTAAGAAAAAAAATTTCATAGGTTCCTCCCTAAAAATTAGTATATCTTTTTTGTTTGTAGTCCGATTTTGATAAAAGAAAGTGCAGATCCCTTTCTAAGCTTCAAGCAGTATATTTGTGAAAGTCTCATCAAAATCCATTGCTTAGTTTCCGAGATCCTTAAGTTCAAACAGACAAACAGACAGACAATAATTTTAAAAATGGATCAGATGAACTCTATAGCACTCCCCAGGTCATCCCCAGTCATCTTTTCAAAGAAATTTTCAATGTACAGACACGACCCTTCTAGAGATTTATTATAGTATAGATATGCTGATACCCACATAAATATTTATTTAAATTTATTTTAGAAAAAAAATTTCATAGGTTCTTCCCTAAAAATTAGTATATCTTTTTTGTTTGTGGTCCGATTTTGATAAAACAAAGTGCAGATCCCTTTCTAAGCTTCAAGCAATATATTTGTGAAAGTCTCATCAAAATCCATTGCTTAGTTTCCGAGATCCTTAAGTTCAAACAGACAAACAGACAGACAATAATTTTAAAAATGGATCAGATGAACTCTATAGCATTCCCCAGGTCATCCCCAGTCATCTTTTCAAAGAAATTTTCTATGTACAGACACGACCCTTCTAGAGATTTATTATAGTATAGATATGCTGATACCCACATAAATATTTATTTAAATTTATTTAAGAAAAAAAATTTCATAGTTCCTCCCTAAAAATTAGTATATCTTTTTTGTTTGTTGTCCGATTTTGATAAAACAAAGTGTAGATCCCTTTCTAAGCTTCAAGCAGTATATTTGTGAAAGTCTCATCAAAATCCATTGCTTAGTTTCCGAGATCCTTAAGTTCAAACAGACAAACAGACAGACAATAATTTTAAAAATGGATCAGATGAACTCTATAGCATTCCCCAGGTCATCCCCAGTCATCTTTTCAAAGAAATTTTCTATGTACAGACACGACCCTTCTAGAGATTTATTATAGTATAGACATGCTGATACCCATATAAATATTTATTTAAATTTATTTAAGAAAAAAAATTTCATAGGTTCTTCCCTAAAAATTAGTATATCTTTTTTGTTTGTAGTCCGATTTTGATAAAACAAAGTGCAGATCCCTTTCTAAGCTTCAAGCAGTATATTTGTGAAAGTCTCATCAAAATCCATTGCTTAGTTTCCGAGATCCTTAAGTTCAAACAGACAAACAGACAGACAATAATTTTAAAAATGGATCAGATGAACTCTATAGCATTCCTCAGGTCATCCCCAGTCATCTTTTCAAATAAATTTTCTATGTACAGACACGACCCTTCTAGAGATTTATTATAGTATAGATATGCTGATACCCACATAAATATTTATTTAAATTTATTTTAGAAAAAAAATTTCATAGGTTCTTCCCTAAAAATTAGTATATCTTTTTTGTTTGTGGTCCGATTTTGATAAAACAAAGTGCAGATCCCTTTCTAAGCTTCAAGCAATATATTTGTGAAAGTCTCATCAAAATCCATTGCTTAGTTTCCGAGATCCTTAAGTTCAAACAGACAAACAGACAGACAATAATTTTAAAAATGGATCAGATGAACTCTATAGCATTCCCCAGGTCATCCCCAGTCATCTTTTCAAAGAAATTTTCTATGTACAGACACGACCCTTCTAGAGATTTATTATAGTATAGATATGCTGATACCCACATAAATATTTATTTAAATTTATTTAAGAAAAAAAATTTCATAGTTCCTCCCTAAAAATTAGTATATCTTTTTTGTTTGTTGTCCGATTTTGATAAAACAAAGTGTAGATCCCTTTCTAAGCTTCAAGGAGTATATTTGTGAAAGTCTCATCAAAATCCATTGCTTAGTTTCCGAGATCCTTAAGTCCAAACAGGCAACCAGACAGACAATAATTTTAAAAATGGGTCATTCCCCAGGTCATCCCCAGTCATCTTTTCAAAGAAATTTTCAATGTACAGACACGACCCTTCTAGAGATTTATTATAGTATAGATATGCTGATACCCACATAAATATTTATTTAAATTTATTTAAGAAAAAAATTTTCATAGTTCCTCCCTAAAAATTAGTATATCTTTTTTGTTTGTTGTCCGATTTTGATAAAACAAAGTGTAGATCCCTTTCTAAGCTTCAAGCAGTATATTTGTGAAAGTCTCATCAAAATCCATTGCTTAGTTTCCGAGATCCTTAAGTTCAAACAGACAAACAGACAGACAATAATTTTAAAAATGGATCAGATGAACTCTATAGCACTCCCCAGGTCATCCCCAGTCATCTTTTCAAAGAAATTTTCAATGTACAGACACGACCCTTCTAGAGATTTATTATAGTATAGATATGCTGATACCCACATAAATATTTATTTAAATTTATTTAAGAAAAAAATTTTCGTAGGTTCTTCCCTAAAAATTAGTATATCTTTTTTGTTTGTAGTCCGATTTTGATAAAACAAAGTGCAGATCCCTTTCTAAGCTTCAAGCAGTATATTTGTGAAAGTCTCATCAAAATCCATTGCTTAGTTTCCGAGATCCTTAAGTTCAAACAGACAAACAGACAGGCAATAATTTTAAAAATGGATCAGATGAACTCTATAGCATTCCCCAGGTCATCCCCAGTCATCTTTTCAAAGAAATTTTCTATGTACTGACACGACCCTTCTAGAGATTTATTATAGTATAGATATGCTGATACCCACATAAATATTTATTTAAATTTATTTAAGAAAAAAAATTTCATAGGTTCCTCCCTAAAAATTAGTATATCTTTTTTGTTTGTAGTCCGATTTTGATAAAACAAAGTGCAGATCCCTTTCTAAGCTTCAAGCAGTATATTTGTGAAAGTCTCATCAAAATCCATTGCTTAGTTTCCGAGATCCTTAAGTTCAAACAGACAAACAGACAGACAATAATTTTAAAAATGGATCAGATGAACTCTATAGCACTCCCCAGGTCATCCCCAGTCATCTTTTCAAAGAAATTTTCAATGTACAGACACGACCCTTCTCGAGATTTATTATAGTATAGATATGCTGATACCCACATAAATATTTATTTAAATTTATTTAAGAAAAAAAATTTCATAGGTTCCTCCCTAAAAATTAGTATATCTTTTTTGTTTGTAGTCCGATTTTGATAAAACAAAGTGCAGATCCCTTTCTAAGCTTCAAGGAGTATAGTTGTGAAAGTCTCATCAAAATCCATTGCTTAGTTTCCGAGATCCTTAAGTCCAAACAGGCAAACAGACAGACAATAATTTTAAAAATGGGTCATTCCCCAGGTCATCCCCAGTCATCTTTTCAAAGAAATTTTCAATGTACAGACACGACCCTTCTAGAGATTTATTATAGTATAGATATGCTGATACCCACATAAATATTTATTTAAATTTATTTAAGAAAAAAAATTTCATAGGTTCCTCCCTAAAAATTAGTATATCTTTTTTGTTTGTAGTCCGATTTTGATAAAAGAAAGTGCAGATCCCTTTCTAAGCTTCAAGCAGTATATTTGTGAAAGTCTCATCAAAATGCATTGCTTAGTTTCCGAGATCCTTAAGTTCAAACAGACAAACAGACAGACAATAATTTTAAAAATGGATCAGATGAACTCTATAGCACTCCCCAGGTCATCCCCAGTCATCTTTTCAAAGAAATTTTCTATGTACAGACACGACCCTTCTAGAGATTTATTATAGTATAGATATGCTGATACCCACATAAATATTTATTTAAATTTATTTAAGAAAAAAAATTTCATAGGTTCCTCCCTAAAAATTAGTATATCTTTTTTGTTTGTGGTCCGATTTTGATAAAACAAAGTACAGATCCCTTTCTAAGCTTCAAGCAGTATATTTGTGAAAGTCTCATCAAAATCCATTGCTTAGTTTCCGAGATCCTTAAGTCCAAACAGGCAAACAGACAGACAATAATTTTAAAAATGGGTCATTCCCCAGGTCATCCCCAGTCATCTTTTCAAAGAAATTTTCAATGTACAGACACGACCCTTCTAGAGATTTATTATAGTATAGATATGCTGATACCCACATAAATATTTATTTAAATTTATTTAAGAAAAAAAATTTCATAGGTTCCTCCCTAAAAATTAGTATATCTTTTTTGTTTGTAGTCCGATTTTGATAAAAGAAAGTGCAGATCCCTTTCTAAGCTTCAAGCAGTATGTTTGTGAAAGTCTCATCAAAATGCATTGCTTAGTTTCCGAGATCCTTAAGTTCAAACAGACAAACAGACAGACAATAATTTTAAAAATGGATCAGATGAACTCTATAGCACTCCCCAGGTCATCCCCAGTCATCTTTTCAAAGAAATTTTCTATGAACAGACACGACCCTTCTAGAGATTTATTATAGTATAGATATGCTGATACCCACATAAAAATTTATTTAAATTTATTTAAGAAAAAAAATTTCATAGGTTCCTCCCTAAAAATTAGTATATCTTTTTTGTTTGTAGTCCGATTTTGATAAAACAAAGTGCAGATCCCTTTCTAAGCTTCAAGCAGTATATTTGTGAAAGTCTCATCAAAATCCATTGCTTAGTTTCCGAGATCCTTAAGTTCAAACAGACAAACAGACAGACAATAATTTTAAAAATGGATCAGATGAACTCTATAGCATTCCCCAGGTCATCCCCAGTCATCTTTTCAAAGAAATTTTCTATGTACAGACACGACCCTTCTAGAGATTTATTATAGTATAGATATGCTGATACCCACATAAATATTTATTTAAATTTATTTAAGAAAAAAAATTTCATAGGTTCCTCCCTAAAAATTAGTATATCTTTTTTGTTTGTAGTCCGATTTTGATAAAACAAAGTGCAGATCCCTTTCTAAGCTTCAAGGAGTATAGTTGTGAAAGTCTCATCAAAATCCATTGCTTAGTTTCCGAGATCCTTAAGTCCAAACAGGCAAACAGACAGACAATAATTTTAAAAATGGGTCATTCCCCAGGTCATCCCCAGTCATCTTTTCAAAGAAATTTTCAATGTACAGACACGACCCTTCTAGAGATTTATTATAGTATAGATATGCTGATACCCACATAAATATTTATTTAAATTTATTTAAGAAAAAAAATTTCATAGGTTCCTCCCTAAAAATTAGTATATCTTTTTTGTTTGTAGTCCGATTTTGATAAAAGAAAGTGCAGATCCCTTTCTAAGCTTCAAGCAGTATATTTGTGAAAGTCTCATCAAAATGCATTGCTTAGTTTCCGAGATCCTTAAGTTCAAACAGACAAACAGACAGACAATAATTTTAAAAATGGATCAGATAAACTCTATAGCACTCCCCAGGTCATCCCCAATCATCTTTTCAAAGAAATTTTCAATGTACAGACACGACCCTTCTAGAGATTTATTGTAGTATAGATATGCTGATACCCACATAAATACATATTTATTTAAATTTATTTAAGAAACAAAATTTCATAGGTTCTTCCCTAAAAATTAGTATATCTTTTTTGTTTGTGGTCCGATTTTGATAAAACAAAGTGCAGATCCCTTTCTAAGCTTCAAGCAGTATATTTGTGAAAGTCTCATCAAAATCCATTGCTTAGTTTCCGAGATCCTTAAGTCCAAACAGGCAACCAGACAGACAATAATTTTAAAAATGTGTCATTCCCCAGGTCATCCCCAGTCATCTTTTCAAAGAAATTTTCAATGTACAGACACGACCCTTCTAGAGATTTATTATAGTATAGATATGCTGATACCCACATAAATATTTATTTAAATTTATTTAAGAAAAAAAATTTCATAGGTTCCTCCCTAAAAATTAGTATATCTTTTTTGTTTGTAGTCCGATTTTGATAAAACAAAGTGCAGATCCCTTTCTAAGCTTCAAGCAGTATATTTGTGAAAGTCTCATCAAAATCCATTGCTTAGTTTCCGAGATCCTTAAGTTCAAACAGACAAACAGACAGACAATAATTTTAAAAATGGATCAGATGAACTCTATAGCATTCCCCAGGTCATCCCCAGTCATCTTTTCAAATAAATTTTCTATGTACAGACACGACCCTTCTAGAGATTTATTATAGTATAGATATGCTGATACCCACATAAATATTTATTTAAATTTATTTAAGAAAAAAAATTTCATAGGTTCCTCCCTAAAAATTAGTATATCTTTTTTGTTTGTAGTCCGATTTTGATAAAACAAAGTGCAGATCCCTTTCTAAGCTTCAAGGAGTATAGTTGTGAAAGTCTCATCAAAATCCATTGCTTAGTTTCCGAGATCCTTAAGTCCAAACAGGCAAACAGACAGACAATAATTTTAAAAATGGGTCATTCCCCAGGTCATCCCCAGTCATCTTTTCAAAGAAATTTTCAATGTACAGACACGACCCTTCTAGAGATTTATTATAGTATAGATATGCTGATACCCACATAAATATTTATTTAAATTTATTTAAGAAAAAAAATTTCATAGGTTCCTCCCTAAAAATTAGTATATCTTTTTTGTTTGTAGTCCGATTTTGATAAAAGAAAGTGCAGATCCCTTTCTAAGCTTCAAGCAGTATATTTGTGAAAGTCTCATCAAAATGCATTGCTTAGTTTCCGAGATCCTTAAGTTCAAACAGACAAACAGACAGACAATAATTTTAAAAATGGATCAGATGAACTCTATAGCACTCCCCAGGTCATCCCCAATCATCTTTTCAAAGAAATTTTCAATGTACAGACACGACCCTTCTAGAGATTTATTGTAGTATAGATATGCTGATACCCACATAAATACATATTTATTTAAATTTATTTAAGAAACAAAATTTCATAGGTTCTTCCCTAAAAATTAGTATATCTTTTTTGTTTGTGGTCCGATTTTGATAAAACAAAGTGCAGATCCCTTTCTAAGCTTCAAGCAGTATATTTGTGAAAGTCTCATCAAAATCCATTGCTTAGTTTCCGAGATCCTTAAGTTCAAACAGACAAACAGACAGACAATAATTTTAAAAATGGATCAGATGAACTCTATAGCATTCCCCAGGTCATCCCCAGTCATCTTTTCAAAGAAATTTTCTATGTACAGACACGACCCTTCTAGAGATTTATTATAGTATAGATATGCTGATACCCACATAAATATTTATTTAAATTTATTTAAGAAAAACAATTTCATAGGTTCCTCCCTAAAAATTAGTATATCTTTTTTGTTTGTGGTCCGATTTAGATAAAACAAAGTGCAGATCCCTTTCTAAGCTTCAAGGAGTATATTTGTGAAAGTCTCATCAAAATCCATTGCTTAGTTTCCGAGATCCTTAAGTCCAAACAGGCAACCAGACAGACAATAATTTTAAAAATGGGTCATTCCCCAGGTCATCCCCAGTCATCTTTTCAAAGAAATTTTCAATGTACAGACACGACCCTTCTAGAGATTTATTATAGTATAGATATGCTGATACCCACATAAATATTTATTTAAATTTATTTAAGAAAAAAAATTTCATAGGTTCCTCCCTAAAAATTAGTATATCTTTTTTGTTTGTAGTCCGATTTTGATAAAACAAAGTGCAGATCCCTTTCTAAGCTTCAAGCAGTATATTTGTGAAAGTCTCATCAAAATCCATTGCTTAGTTTCCGAGATCCTTAAGTTCAAACAGACAAACAGACAGACAATAATTTTAAAAATGGATCAGATGAACTCTATAGCATTCCCCAGGTCATCCCCAGTCATCTTTTCAAAGAAACTTTCTATGTACAGACACGACCCTTCTAGAGATTTATTATAGTATAGATATGCTGATACCCACATAAATATTTATTTAAATTTATTTAAGAAAAAAAATTTCATAGGTTCCTCCCTAAAAATTAGTATATCTTTTTTGTTTGTTGTCCGATTTTGATAAAACAAAGTGCAGATGCCTTTCTAAGCTTCAAGGAGTATAGTTGTGAAAGTCTCATCAAAATCCATTGCTTAGTTTCCGAGATCCTTAAGTCCAAACAGGCAAACAGACAGACAATAATTTTAAAAATGGGTCATTCCCCAGGTCATCCCCAGTCATCTTTTCAAAGAAATTTTCAATGTACAGACACGACCCTTCTAGAGATTTATTATAGTATAGATATGCTGATACCCACATAAATATTTATTTAAATTTATTTAAGAAAAAAAATTTCATAGGTTCCTCCCTAAAAATTAGTATATCTTTTTTGTTTGTAGTCCGATTTTGATAAAAGAAAGTGCAGATCCCTTTCTAAGCTTCAAGCAGTATATTTGTGAAAGTCTCATCAAAATCCATTGCTTAGTTTCCGAGATCCTTAAGTTCAAACAGACAAACAGACAGACAATAATTTTAAAAATGGATCAGATGAACTCTATAGCACTCCCCAGGTCATCCCCAGTCATCTTTTCAAAGAAATTTTCTATGAACAGACACGACCCTTCTAGAGATTTATTATAGTATAGATATGCTGATACCCACATAAATATTTATTTAAATTTATTTAAGAAAAAAAATTTCATAGGTTCCTCCCTAAAAATTAGTATATCTTTTTTGTTTGTAGTCCGATTTTGATAAAACAAAGTGCAGATCCCTTTCTAAGCTTCAAGCAGTATATTTGTGAAAGTCTCATCAAAATCCATTGCTTAGTTTCCGAGATCCTTAAGTTCAAACAGACAAACAGACAGACAATAATTTTAAAAATGGATCAGATGAACTCTATAGCATTCCCCAGGTCATCCCCAGTCATCTTTTCAAAGAAATTTTCTATGTACAGACACGACCCTTCTAGAGATTTATTATAGTATAGATATGCTGATACCCACATAAATATTTATTTAAATTTATTTAAGAAAAAAAATTTCATAGGTTCCTCCCTAAAAATTAGTATATCTTTTTTGTTTGTAGTCCGATTTTGATAAAACAAAGTGCAGATCCCTTTCTAAGCTTCAAGGAGTATAGTTGTGAAAGTCTCATCAAAATCCATTGCTTAGTTTCCGAGATCCTTAAGTCCAAACAGGCAAACAGACAGACAATAATTTTAAAAATGGGTCATTCCCCAGGTCATCCCCAGTCATCTTTTCAAAGAAATTTTCAATGTACAGACACGACCCTTCTAGGGATTTATTATAGTATAGATATGCTGATACCCACATAAATATTTATTTAAATTTATTTAAGAAAAAAAATTTCATAGGTTCCTCCCTAAAAATTAGTATATCTTTTTTGTTTGTAGTCCGATTTTGATAAAAGAAAGTGCAGATCCCTTTCTAAGCTTCAAGCAGTATATTTGTGAAAGTCTCATCAAAATGCATTGCTTAGTTTCCGAGATCCTTAAGTTCAAACAGACAAACAGACAGACAATAATTTTAAAAATGGATCAGATGAACTCTATAGCACTCCCCAGGTCATCCCCAGTCATCTTTTCAAAGAAATTTTCTATGTACAGACACGACCCTTCTAGAGATGTATTATAGTATAGATATGCTGATACCCACATAAATATTTATTTAAATTTATTTAAGAAAAAAAATTTCATAGTTCCTCCCTAAAAATTAGTATATCTTTTTTGTTTGTTGTCCGATTTTGATAAAAGAAAGTGCAGATCCCTTTCTAAGCTTCAAGCAGTATATTTGTGAAAGTCTCATCAAAATCCATTGCTTAGTTTCCGAGATCCTTAAGTTCAAACAGACAAACAGACAGACAATAATTTTAAAAATGGATCAGATGAACTCTATAGCACTCCCCAGGTCATCCCCAGTCATCTTTTCAAAGAAATTTTCAATGTACAGACACGACCCTTCAAGAGATTTATTATAGTATAGATATGCTGATACCCACATAAATATTTATTTAAATTTATTTAAGAAAAAAAATTTCATAGGTTCTTCCCTAAAAATTAGTATATCTTTTTTGTTTGTAGTCCGATTTTGATAAAACAAAGTGCAGATCCCTTTCTAAGCTTCAAGCAGTATATTTGTGAAAGTCTCATCAAAATCCATTGCTTAGTTTCCGAGATCCTTAAGTTCAAACAGACAAACAGACAGACAATAATTTTAAAAATGGATCAGATGAACTCTATAGCATTCCCCAGGTCATCCCCAGTCATCTTTTCAAAGAAATTTTCTATGTACAGACACGACCCTTCTAGAGATTTATTATAGTATAGATATGCTGATACCCACATAAATATTTATTTAAATTTATTTAAGAAAAAAAATTTCATAGGTTCCTCCCTAAAAATTAGTATATCTTTTTTGTTTGTAGTCCGATTTTGATAAAACAAAGTGCAGATCCCTTTCTAAGCTTCAAGGAGTATAGTTGTGAAAGTCTCATCAAAATCCATTGCTTAGTTTCCGAGATCCTTAAGTCCAAACAGGCAACCAGACAGACAATAATTTTAAAAATGGGTCATTCCCCAGGTCATCCCCAGTCATCTTTTCAAAGAAATTTTCAATGTACAGACACGACCCTTCTAGAGATTTATTATAGTATAGATATGCTGATACCCACATAAATATTTATTTAAATTTATTTAAGAAAAAAAATTTCATAGTTCCTCCCTAAAAATTAGTATATCTTTTTTGTTTGTTGTCCGATTTTGATAAAACAAAGTGTAGATCCCTTTCTAAGCTTCAAGCAGTATATTTGTGGAAGTCTCATCAAAATCCATTGCTTAGTTTCCGAGATCCTTAAGTTCAAACAGACAAACAGACAGACAATAATTTTAAAAATGGATCAGATGAACTCTATAGCATTCCCCAGGTCATCCCCAGTCATCTTTTCAAAGAAATTTTCTATGTACAGACACGACCCTTCTAGAGATTTATTATAGTATAGATATGCTGATACCCACATAAATATTTATTTAAATTTATTTAAGAAAAAAAATTTCATAGGTTCCTCCCTAAAAATTAGTATATCTTTTTTGTTTGTAGTCCGATTTTGATAAAACAAAGTGCAGATCCCTTTCTAAGCTTCAAGGAGTATAGTTGTGAAAGTCTCATCAAAATCCATTGCTTAGTTTCCGAGATCCTTAAGTCCAAACAGGCAAACAGACAGACAATAATTTTAAAAATGGGTCATTCCCCAGGTCATCCCCAGTCATCTTTTCAAAGAAATTTTCAATGTACAGACACGACCCTTCTAGGGATTTATTATAGTATAGATATGCTGATACCCACATAAATATTTATTTAAATTTATTTAAGAAAAAAAATTTCATAGGTTCCTCCCTAAAAATTAGTATATCTTTTTTGTTTGTAGTCCGATTTTGATAAAAGAAAGTGCAGATCCCTTTCTAAGCTTCAAGCAGTATATTTGTGAAAGTCTCATCAAAATGCATTGCTTAGTTTCCGAGATCCTTAAGTTCAAACAGACAAACAGACAGACAATAATTTTAAAAATGGATCAGATGAACTCTATAGCACTCCCCAGGTCATCCCCAGTCATCTTTTCAAAGAAATTTTCTATGTACAGACACGACCCTTCTAGAGATGTATTATAGTATAGATATGCTGATACCCACATAAATATTTATTTAAATTTATTTAAGAAAAAAAATTTCATAGTTCCTCCCTAAAAATTAGTATATCTTTTTTGTTTGTTGTCCGATTTTGATTAAAGAAAGTGCAGATCCCTTTCTAAGCTTCAAGCAGTATATTTGTGAAAGTCTCATCAAAATCCATTGCTTAGTTTCCGAGATCCTTAAGTTCAAACAGACAAACAGACAGACAATAATTTTAAAAATGGATCAGATGAACTCTATAGCACTCCCCAGGTCATCCCCAGTCATCTTTTCAAAGAAATTTTCAATGTACAGACACGACCCTTCAAGAGATTTATTATAGTATAGATATGCTGATACCCACATAAATATTTATTTAAATTTATTTAAGAAAAAAAATTTCATAGGTTCTTCCCTAAAAATTAGTATATCTTTTTTGTTTGTAGTCCGATTTTGATAAAACAAAGTGCAGATCCCTTTCTAAGCTTCAAGCAGTATATTTGTGAAAGTCTCATCAAAATCCATTGCTTAGTTTCCGAGATCCTTAAGTTCAAACAGACAAACAGACAGACAATAATTTTAAAAATGGATCAGATGAACTCTATAGCATTCCCCAGGTCATCCCCAGTCATCTTTTCAAAGAAATTTTCTATGTACAGACACGACCCTTCTAGAGATTTATTATAGTATAGATATGCTGATACCCACATAAATATTTATTTAAATTTATTTAAGAAAAAAAATTTCATAGGTTCCTCCCTAAAAATTAGTATATCTTTTTTGTTTGTAGTCCGATTTTGATAAAACAAAGTGCAGATCCCTTTCTAAGCTTCAAGGAGTATAGTTGTGAAAGTCTCATCAAAATCCATTGCTTAGTTTCCGAGATCCTTAAGTCCAAACAGGCAACCAGACAGACAATAATTTTAAAAATGGGTCATTCCCCAGGTCATCCCCAGTCATCTTTTCAAAGAAATTTTCAATGTACAGACACGACCCTTCTAGAGATTTATTATAGTATAGATATGCTGATACCCACATAAATATTTATTTAAATTTATTTAAGAAAAAAAATTTCATAGTTCCTCCCTAAAAATTAGTATATCTTTTTTGTTTGTTGTCCGATTTTGATAAAACAAAGTGTAGATCCCTTTCTAAGCTTCAAGCAGTATATTTGTGGAAGTCTCATCAAAATCCATTGCTTAGTTTCCGAGATCCTTAAGTTCAAACAGACAAACAGACAGACAATAATTTTAAAAATGGATCAGATGAACTCTATAGCATTCCCCAGGTCATCCCCAGTCATCTTTTCAAAGAAATTTTCTATGTACAGACACGACCCTTCTAGAGATTTATTATAGTATAGATATGCTGATACCCACATAAATATTTATTTAAATTTATTTAAGAAAAAAAATTTCATAGGTTCCTCCCTAAAAATTAGTATATCTTTTTTGTTTGTAGTCCGATTTTGATAAAAGAAAGTGCAGATCCCTTTCTAAGCTTCAAGCAGTATATTTGTGAAAGTCTCATCAAAATCCATTGCTTAGTTTCCGAGATCCTTAACTTCAAACAAACAAACAGACAAACAGACAGACAATAATTTTAAAAATGGATCAGATGAACTCTATAGCATTCCCCAGGTCATCCCCAGTCATCTTTTCAAAGAAATTTTCAATGTACAGACACGACCCTTCTAGAGATTTATTATAGTATAGATATGCTGATACCCACATAAATATTTATTTAAATTTATTTAAGAAAAAAGATTGCATAGGTTCCTCCCTAAAAATTAGTATATCTTTTTTGTTTGTAGTCCGATTTTGATAAAACAAAGTGCAGATCCCTTTCTAAGCTTCAAGGAGTATAGTTGTGAAAGTCTCATCAAAATCCATTGCTTAGTTTCCGAGATCCTTAAGTCCAAACAGGCAAACAGACAGACAAGACAATAATTTTAAAAATGGGTCATTCCCCAGGTCATCCCCAGTCATCTTTTCAAAGAAATTTTCTATGTACAGACACGACCCTTCTAGAGATTTATTATAGTATAGATATGCTGATACCCACATAAATATTTATTTAAATTTATTTAAGAAAAAAAATTTCATAGGTTCCTCCCTAAAAATTAGTATATCTTTTTTGTTTGTGGTCCGATTTTGATAAAACAAAGTGCAGATCCCTTTCTAAGCTTCAAGAAGTATAGTTGTGAAAGTCTCATCAAAATCCATTGCTTAGTTTCCGAGATCCTTAAGTCCAAACAGGCAACCAGACAGACAATAATTTTAAAAATGGGTCATTCCCCAGTCATCTTTTCAAAGAAATTTTCTATGTACAGACACGACCCTTCTAGAGATTTATTATAGTATAGATATGCTGATACCCACATAAATATTTATTTAAATTTATTTAAGAAAAAAAATTGCATAGGTTCCTCCCTAAAAATTAGTATATCTTTTTTGTTTGTAGTCCGATTTTGATAAAACAAAGTGCAGATCCCTTTCTAAGCTTCAAGCAGTATATTTGTGAAAGTCCCATCAAAATCCAGTGCTTAGTTTCCGAGATCCTTAAGTCCAAACAGACAAACAGACAGACAATAATTTTAAAAATGGATCATTCCCCAGGTCATCCCCAGTCATCTTTTCAAAGAAATTTTCAATGTACAGACACGACCCTTCTAGAGATTTATTATAGTATAGATATGCTGATACCCACATAAATATTTATTTAAATTTATTTAAGAAAAAAAATTGCATAGGTTCCTCCCTAAAAATTAGTATATCTTTTTTGTTTGTAGTCCGATTTTGATAAAACAAAGTGCAGATCCCTTTCTAAGCTTCAAGGAGTACATTTGTGAAAGTGTCATCAAAATCCAGTGCTTAGTTTCCGAGATCCTTAAGTCCAAACAGACAGACAATAATTTTAAAAATGGATCATTCCCCAGGTCATCCCCAGTCATCTTTTCAAAGAAATTTTCAATGTGCAGACACGACCCTTCTAGAGATTTATTATAGTATAGATATGCTGATACCCACATAAATATTTATTTAAATTTATTTAAGAAAAAAAATTTCATAGGCTCCCCCCTAAAAGTTAGTATATCTCTTTTGTTTGTGGTCTGTTCATACAAAAATATGAACACACAACTCTGCCACTCTAAAATAAGTATATTTATACAGTCCACTAGAATTTTATGAGAGTATTGTCATACATACATACTTACAAAACAAACAGGATAAGGTACCCAAACCTATCACACACACACACATATGTACACACATACAGTCCACTAGAAGGAAAGATAAGCATACATATGGTTTCTTATCTTGTCCTAATATTTAAGCAATACCCTTGAAACAGTCTAGACAATCGATCGTTAAACCCAGACGATCGGTGATTAAGACACAGCAAAACAATAGATAAAATGTACTTAGGCTAACATTAAAATCAGTCCCTTTTACATAAACACACGCACTTGTATAGTAGATTAAGGAACATAATTTTAAGATTTAGTATATAAGCAAATGTAAAATAGTTGAAGAGACAGAACTATAATAAATTCTCAATCAGCAACACCATCAAGCTGTTCTTTTTATTGAAGATTTTAGTTTCCCCCCACCAGAGGTAAGGGACTTTAATTCTCAACATGGTCCGATTTTGATAAAACAAAGTGCAGATCCCTTTCTAAGCTTTAAGCAGTATATTTGTGAAAGTCTCATCAAAATCCATTGCTTAGTTTCCGAGATCCTTAAGTTCAAACAGACAAACAGACAGACAATAATTTTAAAAATGGATCAGATGAACTCTATAGCATTCCCCAGGTCATCCCCAGTCATCTTTTCAAAGAAATTTTCAATGTACAGACACGACCCTTCTAGAGATTTATTATAGTATAGATATGCTGATACCCACATAAATATTTATTTAAATTTATTTAAGAAAAAAAATTGCATAGGTTCCTCCCTAAAAATTAGTATATCTTTTTTGTTTGTAGTCCGATTTTGATAAAACAAAGTGCAGATCCCTTTCTAAGCTTCAAGCAGTATATTTGTGAAAGTCTCATCAAAATCCAGTGCTTAGTTTCCGAGATCCTTAAGTCCAAACAGACAAACAGACAGACAATAATTTTAAAAATGGATCATTCCCCAGGTCATCCCCAGTCATCTTTTCAAAGAAATTTTCAATGTACAGACACGACCCTTCTAGAGATTTATTATAGTATAGATATGCTGATACCCACATAAATATTTATTTAAATTTATTTAAGAAAAAAAATTGCATAGGTTCCTCCCTAAAAATTAGTATATCTTTTTTGTTTGTAGTCCGATTTTGATAAAACAAAGTGCAGATCCCTTTCTAAGCTTCAAGGAGTACATTTGTGAAAGTGTCATCAAAATCCATTGCTTAGTTTCCGAGATCCTTAAGTTCAAACAGACAAACAGACAGACAATAATTTTAAAAATGGATCAGATGAACTCTATAGCATTCCCCAGGTCATCCCCAGTCATCTTTTCAAAGAAATTTTCAATGTACAGACACGACCCTTCTAGAGATTTATTATAGTATAGATATGCTGATACCCACATAAATATTTATTTAAATTTATTTAAGAAAAAAAATTTCATAGGTTCTTCCCTAAAAATTAGTATATCTTTTTTGTTTGTAGTCCGATTTTGATAAAACAAAGTGCAGATCCCTTTCTAAGCTTCAAGCAGTATATTTGTGAAAGTCTCATCAAAATCCATTGCTTAGTTTCCGAGATCCTTAAGTTCAAACAGACAAACAGACAGACAATAATTTTAAAAATGGATCAGATGAACTCTATAGCATTCCCCAGGTCATCCCCAGTCATCTTTTCAAAGAAATTTTCTATGTACAGACACGACCCTTCTAGAGATTTATTATAGTATAGATATGCTGATACCCACATAAATATTTATTTAAATTTATTTAAGAAAAAAAATTTCATAGGTTCCTCCCTAAAAATTAGTATATCTTTTTTGTTTGTAGTCCGATTTTGATAAAAGAAAGTGCAGATCCCTTTCTAAGCTTCAAGCAGTATATTTGTGAAAGTCTCATCAAAATCCATTGCTTAGTTTCCGAGATCCTTAAGTTCAAACAGACAAACAGACAGACAATAATTTTAAAAATGGATCAGATGAACTCTATAGCACTCCCCAGGTCATCCCCAGTCATCTTTTCAAAGAAATTTTCAATGTACAGACACGACCCTTCTAGAGATTTATTATAGTATAGATATGCTGATACCCACATAAATATTTATTTAAATTTATTTAAGAAAAAAAATTTCATAGGTTCTTCCCTAAAAATTAGTATATCTTTTTTGTTTGTGGTCCGATTTTGATAAAACAAAGTGCAGATCCCTTTCTAAGCTTCAAGCAGTATATTTGTGAAAGTCTCATCAAAATCCATTGCTTAGTTTCCGAGATCCTTAAGTTCAAACAGACAAACAGACAGACAATAATTTTAAAAATGGATCAGATGAACTCTATAGCATTCCCCAGGTCATCCCCAGTCATCTTTTCAAAGAAATTTTCTATGTACAGACACGACCCTTCTAGAGATTTATTATAGTATAGATATGCTGATACCCACATAAATATTTATTTAAATTTATTTAAGAAAAAAAATTTCATAGGTTCCTCCCTAAAAATTAGTATATCTTTTTTGTTTGTGGTCCGATTTTGATAAAACAAAGTGCAGATCCCTTTCTAAGCTTCAAGGAGTATAGTTGTGAAAGTCTCATCAAAATCCATTGCTTAGTTTCCGAGATCCTTAAGTCCAAACAGGCAACCAGACAGACAATAATTTTAAAAATGGGTCATTCCCCAGGTCATCCCCAGTCATCTTTTCAAAGAAATTTTCAATGTACAGACACGACCCTTCTAGAGATTTATTATAGTATAGATATGCTGATACCCACATAAATATTTATTTAAATTTATTTAAGAAAAAAAATTTCATAGGTTCCTCCCTAAAAATTAGTATATCTTTTTTGTTTGTGGTCCGATTTTGATAAAACAAAGTGCAGATCCCTTTCTAAGCTTTAAGCAGTATATTTGTGAAAGTCTCATCAAAATCCATTGCTTAGTTTCCGAGATCCTTAAGTTCAAACAGACAGACAATAATTTAAAAAATGGATCAGATGAACTCTATAGCATTCCCCAGGTCATCCCCAGTCATCTTTTCAAAGAAATTTTCAATGTACAGACACGACCCTTCTAGAGATTTATTATAGTATAGATATGCTGATACCCACATAAATATTTATTTAAATTTATTTAAGAAAAAAAATTTCATAGGTTCTTCCCTAAAAATTAGTATATCTTTTTTGTTTGTAGTCCGATTTTGATAAAACAAAGTGTAGATCCCTTTCTAAGCTTCAAGCAGTATATTTGTGAAAGTCTCATCAAAATCCATTGCTTAGTTTCCGAGATCCTTAAGTTCAAACAAACAAACAGACAAACAGACAGACAATAATTTTAAAAATGGATCAGATGAACTCTATAGCATTCCCCAGGTCATCCCCAGTCATCTTTTCAAAGAAATTTTCAATGTACAGACACGACCCTTCTAGAGATTTATTATAGTATAGATATGCTGATACCCACATAAATATTTATTTAAATTTATTTAAGAAAAAAAATTTCATAGTTCCTCCCTAAAAATTAGTATATCTTTTTTGTTTGTTGTCCGATTTTGATAAAACAAATGTAGATCCCTTTCTAAGCTTCAAGCAGTATATTTGTGAAAGTCTCATCAAAATCCATTGCTTAGTTTCCGAGATCCTTAAGTTCAAACAGACAAACAGACAGACAATAATTTTAAAAATGGATCAGATGAACTCTATAGCATTCCCCAGGTCATCCCCAGTCATCTTTTCAAAGAAATTTTCTATGTACAGACACGACCCTTCTAGAGATTTATTATAGTATAGATATGCCGATACCCACATAAATATTTATTTAAATTTATTTAAGAAAAAAAATTTCATAGGTTCCTCCCTAAAAATTAGTATATCTTTTTTGTTTGTAGTCCGATTTTGATAAAAGAAAGTGCAGATCCCTTTCTAAGCTTCAAGCAGTATATTTGTGAAAGTCTCATCAAAATCCATTGCTTAGTTTCCGAGATCCTTAAGTTCAAACAAACAAACAGACAAACAGACAGACAATAATTTTAAAAATGGATCAGATGAACTCTATAGCATTCCCCAGGTCATCCCCAGTCATCTTTTCAAAGAAATTTTCAATGTACAGACACGACCCTTCTAGAGATTTATTATAGTATAGATATGCTGATACCCACATAAATATTTATTTAAATTTATTTAAGAAAAAAAATTGCATAGGTTCCTCCCTAAAAATTAGTATATCTTTTTTGTTTGTAGTCCGATTTTGATAAAAGAAAGTGTAGATCCCTTTCTAAGCTTCAAGCAGTATATTTGTGAAAGTCTCATTAAAATCCATTGCTTAGTTTCCGAGATCCTTAAGTTCAAACAGACAAACAGACAGACAATAATTTTAAAAATGGATCAGATGAACTCTATAGCACTCCCCAGGTCATCCCCAGTCATCTTTTCAAAGAAATTTTCAATGTACAGACACGACCCTTCTAGAGATTTATTATAGTATAGAAAGATATGCTGATACCCACATAAATATTTATTTAAATTTATTTAAGAAAAAAAATTTCATAGGTTCCTCCCTAAAAATTAGTATATCTTTTTTGTTTGTAGTCCGATTTTGATAAAAGAAAGTGCAGATCCCTTTCTAAGCTTCAAGCAGTATATTTGTGAAAGTCTCATCAAAATCCATTGCTTAGATTCCGAGATCCTTAAGTTCAAACAAACAAACAGACAAACAGACAGACAATAATTTTAAAAATGGATCAGATGAACTCTATAGCATTCCCCAGGTCATCCCCAGTCATCTTTTCAAAGAAATTTTCAATGTACAGACACGACCCTTCTAGAGATTTATTATAGTATAGATAGATATGCTGATACCCACATAAATATGTATTTATTTAAATTTATTTAAGAAAAAAAATTTCATAGGTTCCTCCCTAAATATTAGTATATCTTTTTTGTTTGTGGTCCGATTTTGATAAAACAAAGTGCAGATCCCTTTCTAAGCTTCAAGCAGTATATTTGTGAAAGTCTCATAAAAATCCATTGCTTAGTTTCCGAGATCCTTAAGTTCAAACAGACAGACAATAGTTTTAAAAATGGATCAGATGAACTCTATAGCATTCCCCAGGTCATCCCCAGTCATCTTTTCAAAGAAATTTTCAATGTACAGACACGACCCTTCTAGAGATTTATTATAGTATAGATAGATAGATAGATATGCTGATACCCACATAAATATTTATTTAAATTTCTTTAAGAAAAAAAATTTCATAGGTTCCTCCCTAAAAATTAGTATATCTTTTTTGTTTGTGGTCCGATTTTGATAAAACAAAGTGCAGATCCCTTTCTAAGCTTCAAGCAGTATATTTGTGAAAGTCTCATCAAAATCCATTGCTTAGTTTCCGAGATCCTTAAGTTCAAACAGACAAACAGACAGACAATAATTTTAAAAATGGATCAGATGAACTCTATAGCATTCCCCAGGTCATCCCCAGTCATCTTTTCAAAGAAATTTTCAATGTACAGACACGACCCTTCTTGAGATTTATTATAGTACAGATAAATAGATAGATAGATATGCTGATACCCACATAAATATTTATTTAAAAAGTGGGACTTCCACTTATATGTGGTTAAAACATTGAACTACAGAAAATTGGAAAAAATTTAAAAACTAGATAAGGAAAAGATTTTCTTGACACGAACTACGGCTCCTTACAAACAAGGCTTGATAGCCATGAAGACAAAACTGTGCTTCAGTAATATAATATAAGATCAAACAATGCTAGACTAAGGGATAATGCAGAAAATGTTTCCAAAAAAAACTCAAAGGACACCGACGTTGAAAAAAAGGAGATAGGGCTTTAAAATGCCTAAATCAACTTAGTTACATGTCAAAATCATTCCAAATTTTTTTGCCTGCCTTGCTGAAAACCCTCTCTGATTCCACAGATGATGCTGGTATACAGAGGTACTTCTGCGCCAACAATGCCAGTGGATCGAATTGCCTGCTGTTGGGTTCCTGGAGAAGATATTTAAAAGTTAGTATAACTAAATACATATTACATCTGAAGAAAACGTACCTTCCAAAACAAAAGAGGATTACTTGCAGGATGACAATTGACTACTTCGAGGTACCTCTGTTTTGAGGTCAACGCAGCAACTTCCGGCGCCTTGCTGGTTTTGTAATTTACTCGTTGTTTTAAAAAAGAGAATAGATTGGGTGCTGTTGAGGGCTGCGGATCTAATGTTTGTTCAACATCGGTGTCATTTGCGGCTTCTTTCGCTAATGAAAGCATTTCAGCTTCTTCTTTTTTGAAGCGTTCCAGGCATTGTCCCTCTGTCTGAAGCCCTCCTTTTTAAATATTGGATCTAAAATTGTTGCAATCTGAAGATTAGTTTTGCCTTCGTAGCTATCAAGCCTTTTTTGTATTGCGCAGTAGATAGAGGCAAGAAAATCTTTTCCTTCGCAAGTTTCTATTTGTTTCCCAATATTCAGTAGCTCAATGTTTAATCCACATATAAGTGGAATTATCAGTGATGATGTAACGTTCGCTGAACTGGATAGTTGGCGTGTGATATCGTCAAAAACTTTTAAAATCTTTTCCAATTCTATTAGGGATTCAATTTCTTCACTTTTTTTGGGGCGTTTTTGCTGCAGTTAAAAAGAGCTATATTTACGGGGTCTTTAATTTTTATAATCCTCGATCACTTTCAGAGGGTTCTCACTACGTTGCTCTGCCAGTAATTTTGCCATAGCAATGGTGCTTGACTTGAAATGCTTAACTATTTCTTTGCATTTCTTTAAAAGTATAGCAACATTTTCTATTTTCAAGCAATCTTGAACTGCAAGATTTATTGAGTGGCATACACATGATAAATGTGGTTTATCTAAAATCTCACACGCTTTTATCATGGATGTTGCATTGTCAGTTACAACACAAATAACTTTTTGACTAATTTTCCATTCCTCAAAGATTTCCCTTAGGGATTCGGCTATGTTTTGCGAGCAATGATTGGTCAGGGATAGCAGAGGTTTGGTTGATAAAACTTTAGTTTGTAAATTTAGTTCATTGTCGATGAAATGACACGTAACTGTTAGAAATGACTCCATTGCCTTGGAGGTCCATAGATCACAAGTTACGGAGATGTATTCCACTGCTGACATCTCATTGCACATCTTCAACTTTAGTGCTTTATATTTGTTTTCAATTAGGACGTTTTTTAAAGTGGTTTTGGACGGGAGGCGGTACCTTGGGTCCATAGTTTTTATTAGATTAATAAAGCCTTCATCATTAACAATGCTAAATGGCTGAAGGTCTTTTATTACCATTGAAACCACCGCTTCGTCTATGGCCTTTTTTCGCCGACTTTCGGTATCGTACTGACTTACGTTGCTCAGAAAAGTTTCTATTTTTCTAAAATATAAAAAAATGTATTTTGATTATAGTTGCCTTTAGCATACAACTGCTAAAAATTTGCTAAAATTATAAAAGTGGTACCAAAAGACGCGTCTTGGTCTCAGGAATATGAATCCGGAAGCGGTTTAGCTAATCAAAATTATTTCATACCTCTGTGCCGGTCTGGAAGCAGTGGAAGGCGCGGATGCACACGTTTCAGTTTGCTTATAGCTTGAGCAACGCTTAAGGTGGTACCATAAGTTGCTCGTGTTACCACTGGATTTAAACAGTTTTTTGCAATAACACTGACTTATTATCAGCCGTTTTACAAAAATGGGACCATACTCCAAATATTTTAGCTTTTATATTTTGCACCTGCGCCATTTTAAACAATTTCTACACACACTTTTTACTTTTCACAATAGGGTTGGTTCTCGCAAAATTGAAAATGAAGCTAGGAATGGGGTTTCAAAAGTTAGCCGATAGTGTCGATAGTCACAAACCATCGATATATCGATACTATCGTCGATAGTTTTCCACCTCTATGAGATACTGTACTAAACCTATCATCATTTTCGTCAGGGGTGGAATCCTGTATTCTAGCAAACTTTTGTGGTCTTTTTATGTTAGCACTATGAACATTTTGCAATGGATTAATACTGAAATATGGTTGATCCTTATGCCTTACCCTTTTATAATTTTTGATGGGTCCTGTTTCTCTATTTTCTATGTATTCTTCCCTATTTCTATTATGTTTGGCTATTGTTTTTTCTTTTACTATTTTTATTCTATCTTGCAATATGGATGGACAAAGGTTTTCCTTTGCGAATCTGGGAGAACAGTTGATGGTTGAATGATGCCGATTATTATAGTTCGCTATAACGATCTGCATTCTCATTTCTGTTGAGAGACTCGGGTCATCAATTCCTGTTAATTTTTGCAACAGGGTTGACTGGAGCCTCTCAATATCTGCGTTACCTGTGTGATTATTAGGTTTGGCAAGGTGGATCTCAATGTTTTCATCTCTCCAATTCCTATCAGTTATTGTATATGCCGCTGCAAATTTCGTTAACTTATCAATTGTTGAAACAAACAAATGTTTGTTGAAGTGAAAAATGTCAATATGTATTATCTCGTTTTTGGCGGAGGGTGTCTCAGTTAGACCAAATACAGGTTTAATTGGCTTTCTATCGTATTTAAATCTTATCTTTCAATGTGTTGTACGTTTCACTAATGCCACTGTGCATAGCTTCAACACTGTGATACAACGAAATTTGTTTATGCAATTCTTCCTCCTGCAAGATTTCTGTTGCTCTTTTCGTGCACTTTATAAATTGCAACTTACTCTTACAAGAAAACATGGACATCAACAGCAACTGTATTCTGTAATAATCATGTTCCTCAACTTCTGAAAAAATTCCTACTTTACCATTTCTAACGTTCCTCTCCAATACATTCCTCAATGTATTCTCATTATCTCTTGGGTTTACTTCGATAATATTTCTACCATGTACCGTACTAACCTCGACTTGTGGGCTGTATGTTATTATAATTTGTGTTTTATATTTATTAACAATTTCTTCCTTAATCACAAAGTGATCCAACAACTCCTCTTCAGCCGAATGTATCCTGTCGGACATCTCTAAATTCGTTTCTTGATCATTGTTTTCATCGATCTTCGGAGAGTCCTCTATTCGGCTTAAAAAGTCCGCTACGACATTATTACTACCCTTAACATATTCTATCTCGTAGTTATATTCCTGCAGTTTCAAAAGCCATCTTTGGTGGCGCTGCGAAAATTCCTTCCCTTTGTATTTATTATTCAAATACATAATTGGGCAGTGGTCAGTAATTATTTTGAATTTATTCCCGTATACATACGGTCTAAAGTAGGTAACCGCATATATTATGGCCAGAAACTCCTTCTCAGTGGTAGCATAATTCTGTTCGTGATTATTCAAGGTTCGAGAAATGTAGCACACCGGCTGTCCCTGCTGAGACAATACTGCGCCAATGGCATAATCACTTGCATCCGTGTAATTGAGAATTCCTTATCATATTCTGGGTATTTAAAGATCGGATGAGAGGAAATCAATGATTTGAGATTTTCAAAACTCGAAATGTACTGCGGGTCATTGGGATTTATTTTACATCCCTTCTTTAAATATTTAATCATTGGGTACGCAATTCTAGAGTAATCCCTCACAAATTTTCTGTAGTAGCCTGTAGCTCCTAGGAAGCTTCTTAACAACTTCCCTGTAAAATGAGTCATATGTGACTCACGAGAGCCTTTTCAAATAAGCTCATGAGTCACATGTGACTCAGTTCCCTATACAACTTTAAGAAGCTTTCTTGCTATGAACGTGTCGTTATATATTTGTGAATTCTGTGTGAGCGTATAGCAAAAGACCCAAACTTTAGGCAATTGAAAGAAAATTTCGCAATTTTTAACTGAAATTGTAAAAATTGTCCATCATGTCTCATTGAGTGAGAATACTTGAAACTTGAGAATAAATTCGTTGCTGGATAATTCGTACTGAACTTTTAGACAAACGCGCCTAAAAACTTATCTGTCATGCAGATTATTTAATTATAATTTACTTATGGTTCTATATGTTCACATGTGACTCATTGAACGTGGCCAATGAACGTGGCAAAAAAAATTGTTTTTGCCACGTTCGTGAGTCACATTTGACTCACAAAATAAAATAGCCTAAAAAAGGTCAATACAGGTCAAATTGTTTACAAAAATAGTATTTTATAATATATATTCATATTACACAGTTAAGCAGTAAAAAAAACTGGTGGACGTGGGGCAGTCACAAAACACTTTGTATGGGGACAGGGAAGTTGTTAATTGTCGTTCAGTTTTCGGTACTTTTAAATTTAGAATGACCTCAATTTTGTCTTTATTTGGCTTTATTCCATCTTTGGTCAGTGTATGACCCAAAAATTTGGTTTCTCTCTTCAGAAAACTGCACTTATCTGCCTGAATCTTTAAATTATGCTCTTGTAATTTTGAAAAAAAAAATTTCCCAGTGAGCTTAAATGTTCCTCTAATGATGTGGAAAACACCAATATGTCGTCCAGATAAACGAGGCAAATCCTATTTATATAGTCCCTCAAAATGTCATTCATTAATCTTTGAAACGTAGCCGGGGCATTCTTTAGCCCAAACGCCATCCTGACATATTGTTATAAACCTAGTGGGGAAACAAAGGCTGTCTTTTCAATATCCTTAGATGTCATTAGAATCTGATGGTAACCCTTTGCAAGATCAAGAGTGCTAAAGTACTGTGCTTTGCCCAGCTTGTCCAGAATTCCATCGATATTTGGCAAGGGATATTTGTCGTCGATAGTTATCTGATTCAACCTTCGATAATCAACGACTAAACGAAACCGTTTATTTCCCGCACTATCCTCCTTTTTTGGTACTAACTATAATTATGGGAGAACTATATTTGCTCCTACTTTTTTGAACTATACCCTGTTTTTCCAGGTCTCTTATTTGTTTGATAGCCTCCTCCTCATGTTTTGGAGGCAGTCTATATATTCTTGAATTTATTTGCTGATTCGTGGTAGTCCTTATTTCGTGCAGCATGGCTTTTGTGCTTGTCAGTGCATCGCCCTCCTTGTAAATTAACCTTTCGTATTTCTTTAACAACCCTTCAACTCCTCTACGCTCATCTGATTTTAGATGATCAAGTTGAATATTTTGTAATTCCCCCGAATGCAATGCATAAACCTGTTCCTGCACTGTTTTTGAATAAAATGGAATCTTGACTCCACTTCGGAGTACCATTTCTTCTTTTTCTATGTCTATTAATTTCACATTCTTTAAAATGAAGTCGTTTCCTAATAGAAGGTCATATGGCTTATCGAAGTCCATTTTTAACCATCTCATTTTGGCATTGTCACCACATTGAAATTCTAATGGGCTAGGGGTGCTAACTCTTTTGTTTGGTCCTTGTGCCGCTCAATGTACTAACCATTATGTTTTTCTCTTCGATTACTAGGAGACTATATTTATTAAAACTTTCCCCCTTCATTATACTTATGGTAGATCCCGGATCCACCAACGTCAGCCATTTTTCTTCGAAAAGTGTTAATATTATAAAAATTTTGTTCTGATTTTCCGAGGCTAGTTTAAAAAAAAACCTTCGGTTGAATTTGTTTTTTCCGCTGTACTAGCGGCATCTACTTCCATGGGTTGTGGCTCATTTGAACGTCTCGTCTGTTGAGACGCATTTTGCCTATTTGCCCTGCTATTGCTGTTTCTAGTTCCAGCATTATTGTAAATTGTTGTACCTATTCTGGCTGTTATTACTGTTGTATCGACCCGACTAATTCTGCGGTCGATTACCTTGAGGGTTATTCTGTCTATTTGGGTAATTGTGCTGACCCGATTCCGTATTGTTATACTGTCTTGACGAATTCGTCGTCTGCCAATTATTATTATTTTGGCTCGAATTAAGGCGGGAACGATTACTATATCGTCCCGAGTTGTAATTATCCCTGCTGCCATTATGGTATGCAGAGTTACCCTGCCTTGGGGAAAAATTATTTTGTCCCTGGCCTCTATTTTGTTGGTGAAAATTATTACTTCCCAACTGCCTACCTGGATTTCTATTTCCAGTTACAAATTGTGGATTCAGATTTCCTGAATCCAGCCCTATAAAATTGTATATACAGGTTGCTATTTCTGGCCATGCCACTATATTTCTGGCTGAGCAGGCAAACGAGCCTGCTGCCAGTTGTTTAACCCTCTGTATTAGCATACCGCATAAAATTTCCTTGAGCATGCTACCGTTTTCACTCAATACTCCCAGCTCGGTAATGCTGTTTATAATATCTTTTGTTTTTCTACTCAATTCTAATATAGTGGAAACCCTTAAATTTGTGATGTCGTTAGTAATCGACATCTGGTCCTTAGATGACCTGAAGTGCTGTTTGAGCTTTATTTTGCATTGCACCCAGTCCTCCGGCTGACTCAGAGCGAGAAAATTCTTCGCAGACCCCGAGATCTTCAGGTCATATACGACCCGGTATACTAGCTCCTCTTGGCCAGTATACTCCCCCAGGATTCTATCTACACTTTGTATAAATGAGGGCAACTTCTTAGTGCTGCCCTCGAAAGGCTGTAAATATTTTAAGTCTTTTTCCACCCTTTGTCTAAGGGTGGTTCTCTGGTGAGCAGCGTTTTGCTGCAACAACTGTGTTATGGCTGTAAGACAATTCTCTATGCTTGCCATTTTGCACTTTGGGTGAAAGGAAGTCCAACAAAAAATTAGGGACACACCCAAAAAGGGGAGACAAAAAAAAAACACAGTTAATGATAAAAAAAAAAACTCAACGCCAGGCGTCAATATGTATTGGCGTTTGACTTCTCTTTAGTGTCACAATCAGTAATTTCGCCTACAAGTTACAACGTGATAAATGCTATGGCCCTGGATTCCGATAAAATACAGCTACTAACATACAAAATGACGCATTCGTTCACTAGTAAGAAGCAGCTACAAGGAGTTTTCTCGGATAAATTAAGTGCAATAATAGTTTAAATTCTTATATTTTAACTGACAAATGTTTGCATGCATATATTTATAAAAAAATTCTTAACTCGTTGAATACAACATCTTAAAAATCTAGTTTACAACGCTGTTTTAAGCCCGAGCACTTTTTTTTTTCATACAAAATTTCGTTAACCTCGCTGTGCCAGCTTTTCATTCAACAAGAATCATTACTTAAAAACAAATAAAAAGGAACATCCTGTATCCCACTTCAC
Organism: Sphenella marginata; assembly: GCA_951509765.1. Lineage (NCBI taxonomy): Eukaryota > Metazoa > Arthropoda > Insecta > Diptera > Tephritidae > Sphenella > Sphenella marginata. The sequence continues at coordinate 10,173,551 of OX608078.1, forward strand.
TTTTGCCCCTCTTCGGCTTAGTCTGCTTACCGATCAAAGTTGTGCCGTCAGGACCTCCTTATTCCACTTCCTTATGCTCTACAGCCGGTCGCTCCACTTATTCGTTTCCTTCAGTTATGTTTCCTTCAGTTACGTATTCCACTTTCCGTATGCCGCTGATTACCTTGCGTTGAGTTGCCGCTATTATCAATTTAAAATTATTTTCCGTTTTTTTTTTTTTATTTAAATACTTTTAATATTTTTGTATTATGTTTTGTTTTTGTTTTATAATTGTAACGTTTCTAATTGCTGTTGTTGTTATTAATTTTTCCGTTTTCTTATTTATTTGGTTCTTCTGCAAATTTTGAGACTATTTTTTATTTTTTTTTTGTTTGTTTTGTTTGTTTACCGGTTTTTGTTTTTCTTGCTGCTGCTGTTGTTGTTTTAGTTGTAATCCAAATTTTGTTGTGAATTTGGTTTGTTAAATTTGTGAGAAACTAACAGAAAATCACTTTTTTGTTGTATTTGTAACTGAATATAATGAAACTGAGAGTCTTTTTTTTATTGGAAAAAAAATAAATTTTAATTTTTGATTTAGATCTGATTTTTAATTAATTAACTTTTTTTCCGTAGGTTTTTGCCGCGACGGCGCCAGTTATGTTTACCTCCCGGGGGCAAACTGGGGAAGCTAACGAATTTCTTTGGTTTTGCAGTAAAAAATATAAATGATAAGGCAAACACCGTTTTTTAATATTACAATATAATTTCACTTTATTTAGTATTAAGAAGTGTTTACACTTAAATGCTATTAGCACCGGACCGAGATACGGCTGGGTCGACGGAGGTATTAGCGGCAACTGCCTTTACAATATCCAACTCCGTCTTTTCTAACCCATAATACATAAGTTATTTCCTTAGCCTAAAACATATATGTATGTATAACCTAACGTAATAATTGCATATACATATGTATGTATATCTTCGCAGTCCAGCCCTATTTGCTTACTCAGCATTCCCACGGATTTTGAATGCTATAGCATTCAAGTATACCAGGCATACTTGAATGTTTATGTAGGTGTGTATGTATGTATACACAAATGAATTTATACGTGACAATCAGAAACCTACTTGGCTTTTGATGTCTATAAGTCAGGCGCGTAGCCAGAAAAAAATTTCGGGGGGGGGGGTTTTTGCCAAAGTGTCAGTAAATAGGAATTACCTGTAAATACACACATACGTACATATTTATATTTTTAGATATTACATATTTATACTTTCATTTATTTGAAATTTTCCTCTTTCTACACGGCAAAAAAATTGAGCCTAAATTTTAAACCATTCATTGGTTTACACAATTTTTAAAACTTTTTGGTAATAAATTCCAAACCTTTCTCAATTTTTTGCGGTTTAGATTTAAAACTTAACCGGGATAAACAAACACTGCACTTTTCGCACAAAATTCATGAGTGCGCCGTAGCTCAGTAGGTAGAGCATTGCGCACAGATTTGGGACACGTCGGTTCGAGTCCGAACAATTTTTAAAAAAACATAAAAAATTGTTAACAAAATTTTCGGTTTAAAATTTAAATAATTTTTATTAGGCGCATTTCTATGACAAACGGTGTAGATTTAATTCTAAACCAAATTTGGTTTGGTCATACACCTAGATCGGTATGTCTGCGTTCAAAGGGTTTTTTTGGAATGTCCAGTAAAATTAACTTCTTTAGACTAATTTCATTATTTTTCAATGAAAGTATGTGTAAATACACAATAAAAACACTTCAACTCAATGTTAAGAACCTTGTGAAAAAAATTGCATCAAAATTTCTAACTTTCTAGTAGAATTTTTCTGATTTTTTTCGAACATACAGTTTTGTAGCTCGTTGAATTGTCAAAAGCCGACCAAGAGCATTTTCTTCAATATAAAAATATTACGCTTATAAATTTGTATGGAAGATAATGCACTTGGCTAGAAAAAAAATTGACAAAAATCGAGCAAATCGGCTTAAGTATCTTTGTTCACTTTAATTGAACGGGCCACAAAACTGTACACTCGAAAAAAAATATAAAAAATTTTACTAAAAAGTTAGAAATTTTGATGAACATTTTTCGAGTTTTCTTGAGTTTTCATGAGTTTTCCACAAAGTTCTTAACTTTGAGTTGCAGTATTTTTATTGTTTTTTTGCACATTCTTTCATACAAAAATAATGAAATTAGTCAAAGGAAGTTAATCTTACTGGAAATTCCAAACAACACTTTGAACGCAGACATACTAGTCTACATACATATATGTATGTAGAGCCCAAAAAATTTTAAATCTAGGCTAAAACTTTTAGCCGTGTACAAAACAATATTTATTTTTCTTGTTTGTTTTGAAATTTTCTTTAGGATTTCTTCAGGAGTTATTTCTTGTGTCAGAACCTCTTCTACTTTTCTATTGCTAACTTGTGGAAAATTTTTCAAAAAAGCGACCTGCGCAACTCCGGCTTTGGCAAGAAGTAAATATTTGTCGCTTTGTTTCTTGAAGAAAAACTGAAGCTTGGGAAAAAGAAAAACAAAAAATATAATAAAATAACATTGAAATTCATATAAATTGGATTTATTCAACATTCAGAACGGAACGTCAAAACAAAAATAATTGAAAATATTTCTTGAGCATTTTCTTTTCAACAGCATACCTACCGGGCTTTTACTTTTAAACTTTTATCCCCTGACAAGTATAAGTAGAATTTAATTGTTACTTTCTCTGATAATTCAATACGACTGCGTTGTGTACTGCTTGGTAATTTTTAGTAAGTTTGTTTAACTTCTTGGTAATTTTTTTGGTTACACTTATGGCAACCGTGACTACCATAACGAGAGACACTCAATTTTACGATTTTCGTCCGCTGTATTCATAACTCGAAAAGCAGTTAATTTAAATTTCAACAGACTTGAGTTCGCATGACTCTTGCTGTTGTTAACATGCTATGTAGATGAGGTGCTAAGTTGATCTTATGCAGAGCAAGTCTGATAGGTTTGCGCGAATTTCTTAAAGCGCCAAATGAGTGAACCGTTGCAGGAATTTAGTTGTGACCTCTCAGACTTGCTCTGATAATTAATTAGCTACTACCAATAACTTCTCTCAGTGTGAAATATTATTTAATTTTATTCTTTCGTGTTTTTATTTTGCAATTAATGCTAATTTCTTAACAGGGGTTTTAAAAATTAATAGAGTAATTATTCTAGTACAGACGTATATTTTTAAATTTTCGGAAATTTGGGGGGGGGGGGGGGGTTTCAACCCCCGAAACCCCCCCCCCCTGAATACGCGCCTGCTATAAGTATATATAAATATATATGAAATTAAGCCAGACTACATTGTTGCTGGCAGCAATGGACTTATTGCAAGCCTAACTATTTATACAAAATGTGGAATGCCGAGTATTACATTTCTTTAATTTTCCCAACAAGAGACCAAGACTCAAAATATACATGGTATCTTGTTAGGTTTTGTGGGTTGTGGGCCATTCCCCATAACTCGCGCGGGCATGTGTGTGTGCGGTTTGTCAGCACTCTGCACGTACACTTCGGTGTCACTGTGGGAGTGCGTTTTCCCTACAAAGAACCGCAGATTTTGTTCCCGGCGAACGGTCCTTTGCGACTCGCAGCTTCTTCTTGATCCAGCAATCAACCTGTCGACATCAGCCAACGAGTTTCCAGCCGCCACATTAATTTCAAAAAGGTAATTTCCACCCTTCATGATATAAAACCCATAATCAATAAAACCAAATTTATAACGATAAACTCGTTTGTTCTTTTATTTTTCATTGCCCTTATCCCGTCCGAGATCGACCTCGGTGCGCCCACCCACTGCCGGTTCCAGACGCACCCCGGCCGAACATGGTCCTTCAGCGCCAAAATTGACCAGCACATATTATTTATACAGTCCACAACAACAAGCTCTTAAACCTCTTCAAGCATCATAAGGGATTTACGTGAGATTCCTTCTACAAACGTGACCGTGCCACAATACAAGAAGACACCAAGGACATACATATACTGCAATAGCAAATAAACGCAACATCAGTAAGTGTTTCATATTTTCTTGCCACTGTTTTTTTTATGAATTATAATAACGTGTAGTGACCGCTCGCAATAATAAAGCAAAATCGTGAAAAGTGTAATTTTTTTAAATAAAATAAAGAGTGCAAAGCGAACCCAACTCCGTTTTAACTTTAAAACCATTTACGTGCCATTGTGAGTGCGAATTGCCCATACAAATCGCATACCGCACATAAGGAGGACATAACCTCACTTTCACAACTTTCAAAGTCACGTCTCTGGCAAGTAATTAAGTTTCCCTTGGGGCCTTTCTCATAAAATTATATATTTCATTAAAACACGCGATCGTGATTTGTGATTTGAGCTTGCACTTTTTTATTAAATATACAATTTTCAGACGATTTCACACCGCGCGGTCACAATTAAATAAATCACTGTTGGTACTTGTGTGGGTGGTGATTTACCCTTTTGCTATAAATTTGTTAAACAAAACAATCAGCTGCTAAAATAAAGAGTATAAAAACTAAACATACCCTTGCGGAAATTTGAGATTTTGGTTGGTTTACCCTATTTTGGGATCTTTGTCATTTTTATTTTAATTGCGAAATAAATTAGGTAGCGATGGAATCGTACATACGTGCCGCTGAGGCAATTTCAGAGTACGAGGCCGAATACAGCAACATTCCACCAGAACAACATACCAAACATACCCTTACCATACTGCAAGAGGAATTAAGGGCCCTGTGGAAAAAGGCCAAAGCCGCGTAAGAATCATAGGACGTGTTTTTCAGCATACATGCGATGCTTGTCCACAATTGCTACTGAGGAAGAAAGGTTTAAAAAACCGGAAAAACGTGAGTCCGACGAGACCGCGCTTGAGCACAGTATCCGCCTCCCTCCCTGTGATACAGAAGTATTCAAAGGCGACTACTTATCCTGGCTAACATTCCGGGACATGTTCACGGCCATATACATTCTAAATAAGTGCGTGACTCCGGTTGAGAAGTTGTTCCACCTGAAAAACAAAACTGAGGGGGAGGCAAGGGACATAGTAAAGAAATGCCCACTCACCAACGAAGGCTTCGATATGGCCTGGAAAAGCCTGTGTGGAAGTTACGAGAATAAGCGTATCTTGGTTAATACACAGTTGCAAATATTATTCAATTTGAGAAAGGTGGACAATGAGTGTGGCAGCTCTGTCAAAAAGCTACAGAGTGACATCAACAACTGCCTGTCATCCCTGAGAAGTCAGCGAATTGACACCTCAAACTGGGACGCAATTCTCGGTGCAGTGAAATAACTCCCAAATGAAATAACTCCCAACAAAAAAATGAAATAACTCCCAAATATTTTCCATGCAAGTTGGGACTTATTTCATTATGAAATAGCTCCCAATTCATTGGGACTTATTTCATAATTTTAACTGGGAATTATTTCATAATGAAATAACTCCCAAATGAAATAATCCCCAATAAAATATCTTTGGGAGTTATTTCATAATTTTTGGAAATTGGGAGTTATTTCATTTTTTGGGACTTACTTCATTGCTTGTAATCCAGGCATTGGGAGTTATTTCATTTTTAATGGGAGTCATTTCATTTTTGTTGGGCATATTTTTAGCGAACTAACGTCATTGAAATTAATTCGCATTAAGAAAGCGAACTAAAGTCAGTACATTTTTTTTATATTCCAAATTTTCATTTTTCATTATCACCTTCGACTTATGATCATGAATCTGAGATTGGCTTAGGTCAGATCCCCGATTCGGGGCGTGATCAATGGTATTTATGTGCAGAACTCCTTTCCGCATTGGCGGCCTTCGGCCGCGCTTCAAAAAATAACCCTGGGCTACGCCATTCCAACTCCGGGTGTGTGCCATAGCCGTGGCTACCGCCACGGTGATGTCCTTCCGCGTGCCACTCTTTTCTCACAGGGTAATGTGATTACAACAACCACATGAAAATGACTTTAACTGCAAATATCTCGCAAACTACTAAAAATATTGGTTCAGCGGAGTTATATTCATGCTCCTGGGACCAAAGCGCGTCTCCTGATACATATCTCAACATTTTTGGTTGTGTATTAGCGCTCGGTACCCCACGTAAACGATTACCCACGTTTAGATTTAGAACCTGAAATGAGATTTTTTTCAACCGTTCAAAAGTTATTTGCAGTTAAAGCTCACAATTTTCTGTCATTTTCATGTGGTTGTTGTAATGGCACATTAGGCTGAGCCCAAAAAGTGAAAAAGTGGGAAACGTGGCACGCGGAAAGACATCACCGTGGCGGTAGCCACGGCTATGGCACACACCCGGAGTTGCAATGGCGTAGCCAAGGGTTATTTTTTGAAGCGCGGCCCAAGGCCGCCAATGCGGAAAGGAGTTCTGCACATTAATACCATGGATCACGCCCCGAATTGGGGATCTGACCTAAGTCAAATTTTCGCCTGCGGCACTACTTCGTCGAATCTCAAACCCAAATGCCTCAATGACATTAATTCGCATGTCCAAAGTTGTCCTGTATTTTTCAAATTTCATTGTAACTGATTATATTGTAAAAATATACCATTTCAAATTTTGATTTGGGATTTATTTCATTTTTTGGGACTTATTTCATTTGGGAGTTATTTCATTTTTTTGGGGACTTGTGGTTTCATTGTGAAATAACTGCCAAATATTGGGAGTTATTTCATTCCCTTCTTTGGGAGTTATTTCATTTATTAAAGTTGGGAATTATTTCATTTTTATTGGGACTTATTTCATTGGGAGTTATTTCATGGGAGTTATTTCATTTGGGAGTTATTTCACTGCACCGCAATTCTCACGTATCTGTGCTCGACAAAGCTTCCAGAAAGTACTTTGGCCCTATGGGAACAAAGTATCGACCACAAAATGGACATTTCGAAGGGGGAGGACATGGACAAATTCTTGTCCAACCGTTTTCAGACATTGGAAACAGTGTCAGGCTTCATAGAAAATGCGACTTCGAAAACCCAAAAGAAAGTCGCGACACGGCTGACAACACAAAACCCTGCAAAAAGACTGGGCGCCTTTCAAACAAAGGTGTCTCGGCAACCAAAAGCCCTCTGTAACATGTGTAGATCCAACGAGCACAGATTACGCAACTGTGCCCGCTTCTCCGATCTATCCCCCGGGGATAGAATCAAATTTATTAAGTCGATAAATGGCTGCCTCAACTGCTTATCCCCAGGACACACAGTGACGAAGTGCACCAGTTCGTACAACTGCAATACGTGCCACTCTCGCCACCATACTCTCCTGCATGCGGATACGCAGTCGCAGTCGCAGTCCCAACCCAAACCCAGGCATAACCCATTCAAAGACCCTTCGGACGGGTCTCCTTCTACATCCACGCAGACACTTGCCAGACGGGAGGCGCGGAGCACCGGTTCGACAGGGAATAACAATTATACATCGTGTCACGTCAACACAGACACAGGCGTGTTACTGGGGACCGCCCATATATACATACACCACAATGGTGAAAATTTCTCTGCGCGGGCACTAATTTACTCTGGGTCTGAATGCTCCTTTATGACTGAAAGACTCAAACGCAGAATCAATGTACCAGCGAGAAAATTGCATGCCCAAGTATCAGGCATCACAGACGTCGTGACCGCTCAAGTCAAGGAGGCATCAGATAATGAACTACGTTCACCTGTTGATGCCTGTTTCCGACTGACGACGACGGTGCTGATTCTGTCAAAACTGAAACTAGGAGGGTCCATTAAACGCGCGTGCTCTCAGTTCTTTCGAAATGAGACACGATTAACAAAAACTCCAGAGCTAGGACGAGAATATACCAGGGTACTATCCGAATATGAAACACTCGGACACATGCAGAAAATTAAAAGTAACGTATCAGCAAACGAGTCTGAAAACTATTTTCGTCCCCACCACGCCGTAATAAAGACCGAAAGCACCACAAATAAAATGCGGGTCGTCTTCAATGCCTCCAGCCCCACTGCCAATGGCGTCAGTCTGAATGAGATCCTCCACCCCGGCCCTGTACTCCAATCAGACTTGCCCATATTGATTTTACGGTAGCGGCTATACCGATACGTATTTATTAGCGATATAGAGAAAATGTATAGGCAAATTTGGATGAATGACAATCATACCAAATATCAGCGAATTGTTTACCGGACATCTCCCAACGAACCCATTAGCCTGTTCGAGCTAAAAACCGTCACGTTCGGAGTGAATTGTGCTCCATATCTCGCGATCAGGACTCTTCTACAATTGGCGGTTGATGTGGAGAGTACCCACCCAACAGCAGCTACCATACTCCGGGAATGCCTGTATGTAGATGACGTACTATCTGGAGGGCACACTATTCAGTCAACCATGAGGGCGAGGGATGAAATTCGCCACGTTCTACACTCAGCGGGATTTCCACTTCGAAAATGGACAGCGAATGCGAAGGAGATTCTCAATGACATCCCCAAAACGGATCTGCTCAGCGAGGATTTTCTGGCGTTTGAAGACACCAGCACAGTCAAAGCGTTGGGAATTCGCTAGAATGCCCACTCGGACCTGTTCTATTTCAAAGCAGGGACGCTGGAAACTAGGGAAGGCATAACAAAAAGGGTGAAACTATCCGCCATCGCCAAACTTTTTGACCCTCTGGGATGGCTGGCACCATTGGTCGTAGTGGCGAAGATACTCATGCAGAGTATCTGGTTAGAAGGTACAGACTGGGATGAACCAGTGTCACGCAACACGTTGAAGAGATGGAAAGACTTCACCCTGCGCTATCATGAAATCGACAACATCAGGATACCCCGTTGGGTCTACTATTCCCCAGAAGATGACATCGAACTCCAAGGGTTTTGTGAAGCTTCAGAAAAGGCCAACGTCAACCTTTTACTTGCTAAAACGCGAGTTGCTCCAGTAAAAACCATATCCCTACCCCGTTTAGAGCTCTGCGGAGCAGTACTGCTGGCCGAAATGATGGAATCAATACATCGAAGTATCAGGTTAGGACGCGTCAAACACCATCTATGGACGGATTCAACCATTGTGCTCGCATGGATAAGGATGCCGCCCTGTTCTTGGTCAACGTTCGTGGCACACCGAATCACTATGATTATCAACACGGTTGGAAACAAGGATTGGCGGCACATGAATTCGGAATCGAATCCAGCAGATCTATGCAGCAGAGGATTAACTAATGCTGAATTGGTGGAAAATTCCTTGTGGTGGCAGGGGCCTTCTTGGTTGCAAGAAGGCAAAAGCCTATGGCCAATACAAGAAACGGATTATCAAACGGCAGTAGAGGAAAAGAGAGCCCAGTCGTATGCAACTAACATGTTGCAAATGAATATTCTCGACCGATTCTCAGATCTACCAAGGGCTTTAAGAGTGCTATCCTACGTCATTCGGTTCTACCGAAGAACACACCCGACACACAAAGATGTATTCCAATATAAGTCGTTGACCATCTCACCGGAGGAAATTACGGCAACGACTAAACGGTTGGTAAAGGTAAGCCAAAATCAGCATTATGGCGAAGAACGTCGACAGCTAGGAGATGGGAAACCCATTGATGGGAAGAGCGAAATACTTTCATTGAACCCCTTTATAGACCGAGATGGCCTTATTAGAGCAGGTGGACGTCTAGGGGCCTCTCAGGACTTAGCATACCATGAAAGACATGCCATTATCCTCCCTTATAACTGCAGGTTATCGCGCCTTTTAGTTCTCTTGATTCACACGATAACACTACACGGGGAAAATCAGCTTATGCTGCGTCTGATCCGCACCCAATATTGGATCCCAAACGTAAAAAACATGATAAGGGCCATCATACATAACTGCAAAGTGTGCACCATCTATCGGAAACGGTCACAGACCCAACTGATGGGCAACCTTCCCAGCGAACGCACTACCTTTAGTCGTGCGTTCACGAACACAGGAGTTGATTTTGCAGCACCTTTCGAGATCAAGAACTATCGGGGCAGGGGTTGCCGAATTTCAAAAGGCTATGTCTGCCTTTTTGTGTTTTTTAGCACAAAAGCGATCCATCTCGAAGCGACAAGCGATTTGACGACGCCATCCTTTTTGGCCGCTTTCTCACGATTCGTCGCTAGAAGAGGATGCTCCCAAAATATTTACTCCGACAATGGCACGAACTTTGTCGGAGCTTCCCGAACTTTACGGTCGGAATTCAAAGCCTTTCTCGCCACAGCTCGAGACACAACGGTCTCAAAGTATAGCCACCAAGCAGTCACGTGGCATTTCATTCCCGCCGGCGCCCCACACATGAGCGGGCTGTGGGAAGCTGGGGTCAAAAGCTTCAAGAGCCATTTTAAAAAGGTAGCTTTGCCCCACGAATTTACTTTTGAAGAGTTCCATACCCTTCTGTGCAGGATTGAGGCGTGCCTAAATTCACGACCACTCAGCCCGTCCTCTAACGAATCCACTGACCTGGAGCCACTCACGCCAGGGCATTTCCTCACCGGAGGCCATCTTATGGCTCCACCAGAACCTGAGGTGGGGGAGAATCCAGCCTCAATTGTCAACCGGTGGCAGAAACTGAAGGCTCTGCATCACACCTTCTGCCATCGCTGGAAGGTGGAATATCTTTCCGAGCTGCAGAAAAGAGTAAAGTGGAAGCATTCCAAACAAAATATAAAGGTCGGAGATCTGGTCATCCTCAAGGAGGACAATTTAGCACCAAATGAATGGAGGATGGGAAGAGTAGTCAACGTCCACCCTGGCGAAGATGACCGAGTACGTGTCGTTGACCTTAGGACCGAAAAAGGGCAGGTTCGAAGACCGCTGGTAAAACTTATCCCGCTACCCGCAGAAGGAACAGAGTGTGGGAAACCATCAGCCACGTCTTAACTCCCGCCTTCCAAACATTGCTGTCTCCCCTCCTAACTTCCTAACACCTGTACGACCCCACCACTAGTGGCTCGCGATCCGCATCTCCTACTGCATGATCTGCCTCCCGAGCTTCGAAATTAAAACACCTTACAAACTGTCACTCCCTGGGCTCATCCTGAGTCTCCCTAGGAGGTTTTATATTCTTAACACTAACACTTCTTATAAACGAACACTCCTTGGGCTCATCCTGAGTCTCCCTAGGAAGTTTAATCTTCGTAACATTAACACTTCTCATAAACGAACACTCCTTGGGCTCATCCTGAGTCTCCCTAGGAGGTTTAATATTCGTAACATTAACACTTCTTATAAACTAACACTCCCTGGGCTCATCCTGAGTCTCCCTAGGAGGTTTAATATTCTTAAAACTAGCACTTCTTATAACTACACCTCCCCGGGCTCATCAAGGGAGTCTCCCAGTGGGGACGTGACCTAACCGAAGCCCTGAGAGCGGATCATGCGTGGGAGGGGCGGCCGCGCGAAAACCACAGGGGCTGCCTTACCGAAGGCGCCCCATTGCACGAAACAAAACTCCATAACATCCCAATTTGATGGACGAAGCCATTCTGATCCCAAACATTTAAAGTCGTGCAAAAACTTAATTTGGATTTGTTTGGAAAGATTTCCAGAAATTTTCAATTTTACATAATTGGCAAAAAAAAATAAGTAAGAAACAGAAGTTGGACGCACACCAATTAAAAATAAAACTTGATTCCTTTTGAAATTGTTTCCTTCTGAAATTTTTTCTGTTTAGCTTGTGTTTATTTGTTTGTTAGTATGATAGTCATTTGACATCTGAAACAAATTTCAACTACAATAGCAAACCCATCGTGAAGTAAATAAGACAGGTGACACCAGTTGAACAGCTGTTAAATTTTTTTTCTGCTTTTTATTGATTTTCAAGTGTAAAATTTTTGTCAAAGCCAACAGATATTTTGTTCAAACATTCAAACTCACGATACTCCAGGAATTTTTGGTTCCCAACCTTTGACCTTGCGATCCTTGAAAGCCGAAGCAACCAGTTTAGACTAAGAGGACTATGATACACTATGAACAGCTCCTGAATGTGCACTAAGGGAAGATTAACAAGGCTGCAACTTCAGTGTCCACTTAATTTGCGTTTAGAATGCAAAGCCTGCAACTTTAAGGCGGTGTTCACTTAATTTACCAAAAATGGTCCAGCAAATACCCGGTCCAACTTCTTTGCGTTCAATGTATGGATATATTACATATTATTCAACAAAAAAAGAATAATATGATATAATTTGAAAAATATTTCTGTTTTGCTTCTGTTTATTTGTAAACAAACCAATGCGATTTGACAAACTTTTGACATCTGAAACAAAATTTCAAAAACAACAGCAAACACACGAAGCTTCTGATGACGCAACCTGTATTTATAAACCTTGAGCAAACCCACCAAACTTCTGATGACGCAACCTGCATTTATAAACCTTGGTTGATTGTGATACCTATTACATATCAACGTTAATCCTCACTGAAAACGGGAACATTTTTGCTCAGGGTTTTCTATATTTTTAATAGACTCTACAACATTCGACTTTCCAAGTCTCCCTTTTTAACAGATAAAAAGGGTGAGCATTTACAAAATACATATTATCTAGATTAGGTTTCCTACAGCTTTCATGTCTCGAAGAATATTTCCCAACTATTTAAACAAATCCCCAGCGGGGTGCGGTACAATGTTACGAAAATATAAAAATAGAGCTACCGAGAATAAACAAACATATAGAGGCGCTAAGACTCACTCACAGTTACGAAGGTAAATATACTCCTCGATGGTGGCAGGTCCACCTTGGTGGCAGCAGCAATTTCCAAAAGACTCTTTCGATACGTTCGACATATGCTTTACCGCACAAGCAACTAGACCTGGTGCTGCGCCTGCAACATAGAATGAATTACTAAATAAGTCGTCTATGAAAATGTTCCCATAATAGCATTGGTATAGTAACCATTACTCGGCTCCAAATGTAGCCTAGGAGTATGCAACACTTCCAAGTTACATTATATACACATTTATTTCAATCAATTGGTTGCGTTCAATCATCAAAGCTTCATCTACATTTGTAATAAAATGAATGGTGTAATTATGGTTGTTAGTATTAAAGCCAATAAAAATGAGATGAGAATCACCCGATTTTAAGGTATGTTTGAAGAATGTCCTATTTCAGAATTTCTTTGAGAAGCGTACTTTTCAGCGTTTGGTTCAAAACTTTTGAGAGAGGGCGTTTTTTTTTAAACAATTTTTTTGACATGAAACATTTTTGAAAAAAAATTAAAAAACGTCTATTATCCACTCAGCTGTCGAAATTTTCTTTTTGTTCTTATCAAAACTATATGCTTAACTCTAGATATTATTGTTAAAGATGATAGTACCCACCATGAATAGCATACGTCGGGCAATGTTTCTGGACGTCCATTTAGGCCTCCTGACGACAACTGACGGCCACACAGCCACCAACCCAACTTATCGATATCGAGCAAATGTAAACGTTGTGTTAACGATAGAAATCCTACACAGCAATATATTAGACCAGCATGCGATTCGGCGCCAGGTTTTGAACCAAAACCACCATCTGTTTAATTACAACATGACATTACAAATTTAACAGCACATCATCATAAAGGCAGAGTATTTGTATGTTTCCAAAAATTCAAATCCGCCATCACGGTATTCTTTTCATTATTTGTCGCGGCCACAGTGCTGGGCTTTGCAAACGTTGTACATCCATTCGTTGTCCAGCGCAATAACACAACAACGTCTTAAAATAACCAGCTAAGCACAAATGAAATATTTACCAACTTTGCACTGCTTTAGCGTTTAGATGGGCGCGCACCCTTTATGGTTCTATTTTGTTGACTTCTGCTAGTCGGCGCTCATCTGCCACCAATGCCCCGATCCGGTTCAGCTAACATATTCTGCAAAGCAAAGAGGCGAATGAATAAGTGACACAAAGTTATGTAAATGTGAACCTACAAGTTATCTACCCTAACATGGTCACGGCGCACTCGGCCTCGATCCACTTTGGTTGTGCCGGCAACATCCAAATACACATAATATGGCGCACCAGCAGCTGTGGCTCTGTACGCTCAGCCAATGGATTACCAGCAGGTTCGAGGTCCTTACGATAGCGTTTAATATTTTCCACCAACAAATCTTTGCGCGATAACTCATACTGATTGAGGAAATCATTTATCATTCTAAAATAAGAAATAGAAATTTCATTTAGCTGCACATTTATTGATATTTTAAAATAGATTTGCCAACTCACCAATTATCCTGCATGCGATAGCCACTATTGACAATAAAAATATTTCGACATGTTGGTACGCTCGCCCAATAGAAATTCCAATCATCACGGAGACTTCTTCAATTCCACTATGTACGATTGAGGGCATCCCGTGCGTAGTGGACCATTTACTACGGTAACAGCGCCGTGTTTTCACCAGAAAATGACCATAATTGCTCCACATAATTATCTGCAATGAGTACAGCCTGAATTATTTCCTTTTCTCCAAATTAATTCATTATTTACTTACCTGGTAATCTTTTGAATCCGTTGTATGCACGTCAAGTGTCCGTAATCTGAAAAAGACAAAATAAATGGTGAGTTTTTGTTCAAGTAAAACCATGCAAGAATTGAAATTGCTAGAAATACGTACTTACCAAATTGCAAAATTTACTATCGCCGCGTGGTTATGAATGTAAGAAAAATGGCGAATGAATTGTTCGATCCACACTACGCCTTGGCAATGAAAATCACTAGTGACAAGATTAGGCAGCGTTCACATGAGTCAACTTCGAATAGTGATTTTTTTTGTTTCTTTTGTTTTTTTTAGGTCGGTACCACCGGGTACCTGAATCCTCCGCACCAAATATGAATATTTCTCTTCCGAGCGACCTCGTTAAGTTCGTTTAGTCGTGGAGTTATTGGTTGTGGCATTGAACGAAGTTAACGATAGGTGAACAAAGCAGTGCGCTCGTTAAATGAACAGAGTTGTTAAATAGTCTGGGCACAAACCAGTTATTCCCACCACCTTCACCATGTTTGACCAAAATGTCACCATTTTTGGTGGGAGGGCAGGATATTAAATAAATTAAACAAAACTTTGGTGGGTTCATTCATCGTTTTCGCAAAACCCGTTGCGTACCGAGTTTAGCGCCATCTAGAAAACAATTAATGCCCTCAAAGTCTCCAAATTCCCTAACCGCGACTTAAAATGCTTCTTTGCCAAAGCCATACCAAACGCAAGTTAGTGCGTAATTCACCCAACCAAAACATTGCGATCTCCATCTCGCCACCCCACTCGCCCAACGTCCCACACTTTTCACCACGTTCACCATACTCAACAAATGTTCCGTACTTTAGGTAAACATGGGTCCTTTCGCAGCCAGCCAACGGACTGCAGCCTCAAACGCTGCGCGCTACACCATCGAGTGCCCTTTATGCTCCAAGCAGCACCCAATCCGGTTATGCCCGGTCTATCGGAGCAAAACTCCCAAACAACGGCTCTATGAAGCTCTGCGAGGGCGCTTCTGCGGCAACTGCTTGGCCATGAGTCACCAAAAGGCAGGGTGTACCAGTGCCCGACGATGCCTACGCTGCGGCGAAAACCACCACACAACGCTTCATATGAGGGAAGTCGACGAGGAGGAACAACTGCTCCGTGAAGCCCGCAGTAAGCCATGGAGCCAGCAGGTGCAGGAGGAAGAGGAGCTCCAAGACCACCCCGACGACGCGATCTCACTGTATGCCTCAGACGCCGGAACGGAGACTAGGTCTCTTCGTCCAGCCATGGCCGACTCAATGGACCAGGACTCCGGAGCGGAAACACGGCCTCTCCGCCCGGCCACGACCCGACGCGCAGACAAACAGACGTTCCGACCCCTACTGCAACATGAACGAAAACGACTGCAACGAACTACCGACAACCGACAAAAGCGACACGTGACGTAAGCAGCGAATCTAATCGCCAACTGATGCCGCGAGCGCAGACGGCAATGGCGTTTAGGACGGGATTCTTGCCTGACCAATCGAGCCACATTCTGGCGTTCAACCCTATGGTAGCGATCACCCCGACAGCGATGGTCGACGTACGCGCCCTGATTGCCGCCTGCTCGCCTACCACCTTCATCGCCGAAAACCTCGTCGCAACGTCAACGGACGAAAGGGATGCCTGCTTCGCATCCGAGGGAAGCATGGGCAAACCAAAACCATATCGACGCATGCCACCATGGCACCTAATTTCTATCGGGTGGCACCCAGCACCAGCGTCGATTCAACCATTGCGGTGCCATATGCCCACATTCGGCTGGCTGACCCTAAATTCTATGCTTCGGCACCAATTCGCCTCATCCTCGGTACCTCCGTCTACGCGGATATCATGATGCCCGGAGTCCTTCCCATCACTATTGGCCCCTTGTTGGCCACCATTATTGGCACCATATTCGGTTGGGTGCTCTCGGGCACAACTATGGCCTAGACTTTGCACATTATAAAGATCCATGAGACACAAATGTTAATTTGTACACTTACATATTATATTAAATAATAAAAAATGGCAAGAAATATGAACGCTTTCGATTATAAGCTTCTTCTCATCCCAAGTTTTAGCTCTAGGTGTACACCAGACGGAAAGGCGGCCGACCAGAGCACGCACCATTCAATGGAATTACCGGCGCTCATAGCTCATATATAAATTTAGTTTAAGTTGTTTACGCATGCATGGCGGTTAAAAATCATTGGCGGAGTCTTAAGATGTTGCGGATCGCAAGGGGGCCGGCATGTTTAGGCCCGATGCCTAAATATCGCTACGTTTCGGACCACCCTAATGTATGGTCCGTACTCCTTCCAGTCGCGATTACTGCCACACACACTTTCACGCGAGCGGGCATGTGTGTGTGCGGTTTGTCAGCACTCTGCACGTACACTTCGGTGTCACGGTGGGAGTGCGTTTCCCCTACAAAGAACCGCAGATTTTGTTCCCGGCGAACGGTCCTTTGCGACTCGCAGCTTCTTCTTGATCCAGCAATCAACCTGTCGACATCAGCCAACGAGTTTCGAGCCGCCACATCAATTTCAAAAAGGTAATTTCCACCCTTCATGATATAAAACCCATAATCAATAAAACCAAATTTATAACGATAAACTCGTTTGTTCTTTTATTTTTCACTGCCCTTATCCCGTCCGAGATCGACCTCGGTGCGCCCCCCCTGCCGGTTACAGACGCACCCCGGCCGAACAGACACGACTCTTCTAGAGATTTATTATAGTATAGATATGCTGATACCCACATCTATACTATAATAAATCTCTAGAAAAGTCGTGTCTGTACATTGAAAATATCTTTGAAAAGATGACTGGGCATGACCTGGGGAATGCTATAGAGTTCATCTGATCCATTTTTAAAATTATTGTCTGTCTGTTTGTCTGTTTGAACTTAAGGATCTCGGAAACTAAGCAATGGATTTTGATAAGACTTTCACAAATATACTGCTTGAAGCTTAGAAAGGGATCTGCACTTCGTTTTATAAAAATCGGACCACAAACAAAAAAGATATACTCATTTTTAGGGAGGAACCTATGAAATTTTTTTCTTAAATAAATTTATATGAAGAAAAATTCACTTAGTTTGTCAAAAAAAAAAACTAAGCGTGCCTTTCTAAAATTTTTGTTTACTTTTTTTTTCAATGTCTGCTAAATCAAAAATCAATTGCATAGGTACACTGCCAAAACTAATGCACCTAGCAGTATGAAACTTTGTACACATATTCTCTGTGACCTGGAAGGATTCATAGAGATCATATTTGTTTGATAAATTAATCGATAACAGAGTTATCGGTGAAAATAAGGTTGCCCTAGAACCTCAAAAATTTCCTACAATTTGAGTATCAACCGAAAGAGGAAGTCCCCTTTTTTCATTTAAACTTCGATATAATTCGATAAATTTATCGATAACTTAATTATACGTCAAAAATCTTAAAATTTCCCTGCAATATGGATATCAAATGAAACCTTAAAAATGGCCTACAATATGGGTATCAAACGAAAGGGGAAAGGCCCCAGGTTTCGATATATTTCGATAAATTGATCGATAACTAAGTTATCGGTCAAAATGCGATTGCCCGAAAACCTTAATATTACCCTACAATATGGGTATCAAACGAAAGGGGAAGGCCCCAGGTTTTATCTTGGTTTCGATATATTTGGATAAATTTATCGATAACTAAGTTATCGGTCAAAATGCGATTGCCCAAAAACCGTAATATTACCCTACAATATGAGTATCAAACAAAAGGGGATGGCCCCCGGTTTCATTTGGACTTCGATAGGTTTCGATAAGTTTATCGATAACTGAGTTATCGGTGATTGCCCAAAAAACTCAACATTACCCTATAATATGGGTATAAAACGAAAGGGGAAGGCCCCAGGTTTCATTTGTACTTCAATATATTTCGATAAATTGATCGATAACTGAGTCATCGGTCAAAATGCGATTGCCCGAAAACCTTACTATTACCCTACAATATGGGTATCAAACGAAAGGGGAAGGCCCCAGGTTTCATCTTGGTTTCGATATATTTCGATAAATTGACCGATAACTGAGTTATCGGTGATTGCCCAAAAAACTTAACATTACCCTATAATATGGGTATAAAACGAAAGGAGAAGGCCGCAGGTTTCATTTAGACTTCGATTGGTTTCGATAAATTTATCGATGATGAGTTATCGGTGAAAATGCGAATTCCCGAAAACCTAAATATTACCCTACAATATTCAAACGAATGGGGTTTCGTTTTTACTTCGATATATTTCGATAAATTTATCGTTTATTTAGTTATCGGTGAGAATGTGATTGCCCTAAAACCTTAAAATATACCTACAATATGGTATCAAATCAACCTTTGAATTTCGATTCATCCTGACACAATTTGTCAAAATTGAATTCTTGAAAGGCCCCCTAACGTTACCAACGAATACGGCAAAAGAAAATTTTTGAAAACCGGTTTTTAATACCCTTTTTTCAAAATTTTGAAAATATTCGAATTTGGTAAATTCTTCAGTAGGCAATAATATTATATCAATATGAAATCTTAAAGTATATTATTGATTTTGAAAGGCCCACTAACTACTTACACCCCGAGCAACGCCGGGTACCCTGCTAGTATGTAAATAT
Organism: Sphenella marginata; assembly: GCA_951509765.1. Classification (NCBI taxonomy): domain Eukaryota; kingdom Metazoa; phylum Arthropoda; class Insecta; order Diptera; family Tephritidae; genus Sphenella; species Sphenella marginata. Next base: position 10,192,680 of record OX608078.1, read on the forward strand.
TTATTTAAATTTATTTAAGAAAAAAATTTCATAGGTTCCTCCCTAAAAATTAGTATATCTTTTTTGTTTGTGGTCCGATTTTTAAAATAAAGTGCAGATGCCTTTCTAAGCTTCAAGCAGTATATTTGTGAAAGTCTCATCAAAATCCATTTCTAGTTTCCTAGATCCTTAAGTTCAAACAGACAAACAGACAAACAGACAGACAATAATTTTAAAAATGGATCAGATGAACTCTATAGCATTCCCCAGGTTATCCCCAGTCATCTTTTCAAAGAAATTTTCAATGTACAGACACGACTCTTCTAGAGATTTATTATAGTATAGATTGGACAGAGCACCGAGCGTTTGAGGCATGCACTGACTTCATCAGCCCTTGTTCCCCCAGTTACAACGGGAAGTGTCTGACGGAAATCTCCACAAAATAAAACTGTTACCTTTCCCATGATTGAATCGTTTCGCCGGATATCTTGCATAGTGCCACTGACAGCTTTCTTGGAGTTAACTTTCAACGCACTGAATTCAATTTCGGTTGCCCTTGTATAACAATATTTCTATAGAAAAATCACGATTTGTGTTTTTATTAGTTTGGGCTGTAAGCAGCTGAGCTTAAATGTGAATTATAACTTTGGCAAACGTGTTGGATTAATTGTTTATAAACAAATTAATAATAGACCAATGATAGTCTCGAAAAATGTCTCGATGTTGCTATTCAAAATTGCCAGTAAAAATTTCAATTGGTCTTATTTCTTAAGTCGACTTAGGCTGTTATTGCTTATGACCAGAGATTTTTACTATTTTTTGTGAAATCTCCGAAATCATTTGAGATATTGAAATAAAACTCACATCACTATGTAGTATTCATTTCTACCTTTCGTTTGACACCCATGTTGTAAAAGTAATTTTGGGTCACATTTTGTCAATATCTTAGGGACCGGATTAGATATCCTGATGGAAGATGTCCTTAATTTTAGGATAGACGTCTAGTATAATAACGGTGACATTTTCATTCATAGTTTTTATGTGTAGTGGGCATAATTGTAAAAAACGCACATTTTTGGTCACCCGGACCCACATTTTGGTCAATTACTCGGGAACTGTATGAGATATCTAAATGAACACTCAGAAAAAGTATTTCCTAAATATTAGGAAGCCCCATATACATTTAAGGACAAGAAGGGAACAAAATTGCACTAAAGCACAATCGTCCTCAAGAAAAGGTTATGATTTACTTATACTGAATAAACATAGATCAAGTAAACATTTCTTTAACTTAAGTAAAAACAGTACTTCGAACAAAGAAGTATTTGTCCTCAATTCAAGTAATGATTTCTTTAACTTAAGTAACAATTGTACTTTAAAGAAAGAAATATTTGCCTTCAATTCAAGTATAAGCGATACTTAATTTTTTTGCCATTTTAAAGATATGTTGGTCTCAAAACAAGTAGACCAAATTACTTAATTTTAGTACTGATTTGAGTCAATATCATATCATACTTACTTTTGAGATATTTTCTCCTTAATTCAAGTGAATGTTTTACTCAGTAAAATAGGTTTAGATAATAAAACTTTTACAAAACGTTTAGAAATAATATTTAAGCTTCAAATACAAATTTTTATTTAATATACATATGTGCATTAATTGGTGGGTACGACATTTCTTTTAAATTAACGACTTTAAAATTGTTTATTTCCTCTCCTATCATATACGATAATAAATGTTTTTCATATTTTATTACAGAAATTTGCTGTAAAAGCGTATACATCTCATTATCCAGCTCAAAAACTTCTTTTATTTTTAAAGTAATAATAGTAGGTTTAAAAAAAAACATACAAACATATTTGATTGAAAAACCGTACCATACATCTTACAAGAATTAAAGCAGATGCATTTTTCAATATGCTGTGTTGTGTAAAAAACTTCATTTTATAAAATTTGATTTCGTTTTGTATAAAACTCTACCTTTGTTTCCGTAGGAAAAATCACAACAAGTCTTTTAGAAATATCTTCGAATAATTTCGGCTTAGCTGATATTTTATTATCGATAATGTAAGTGCAAATGGCAGAAGTTATAATGTTTCTCTGTGGGTCTGAAAGTTTTTTATAGCTTTCGTATGACTTCAGTAGTGCTACCCCACTAAAACTGGATTTTAAGACGTCTAAAATTGAAATATTAAATAATGATATTTAATTAAAAGAATTTTGTGGTTGCTATTCAACGATTACCTCATTTACGTCATCAACGACATCGCATAAACCTTTGCTGACAGATTGTGTTGACCCACTGTGGCACTCGTTGTCGTAGCCTTGTGATTTTTGCCAAAGAAGCAAATTATGTTCGAAAATTATTCTGTTGCCAAACAGAGATTTTGGTACTATCTCGCTTAAATGGCTACCTTTCATATAGTTCAAAGCTTCTAACGTTATGTTGTGCTCTAGAAAAAATAGAAATAACACATCAATTATAGGGTTTTTTTTATTTAGAAAAAAAAAAAAAACATTTGAGGGCCTTCAAACCAAAGCGCAATATGTGTGCACTAATTCAGTGTACACTTGTTGCGTTTGGGTTTGGTAGAACCCCATTTGTAAGTATTAGCAAACAAATTTGAATGCCCGATTTAAGCTGAAACACTGTAATTACATGCAACGAACATATTTGTATATTATACTTCTATATTGCGCCTATTGAACTGTTCACCCTGGTGATTTTATAGCTTTTATGCACAATTTGTGTAAAGGTACCCTTTGCGACAATTTTTTCAACACGCAGCTACAGTTCACTAACACTATATAGCAATATACAAGTATTATATACCTTATATGGCAACGAATAAACAAATCACTTCACTCGTATGAATTTAGGTACACTCACGCAAAGAAGAATTAAATTATTTATTTATTACACTTATTTCACTTTTACACTCTTGGCTCACCTTTGAATAAGTCAAAAAACATTTCACCTTTTAAAGAAAATAGCAAGTCTAAAAAATCGGCGTCACTCATTGCGCATTACACCAGCACTAACAACTTCCAACTTAAAACTGGCGAAATTTTTGTATTTTGACAAAAAGAACAAAACATGACGGGGCTTTGTGAAATACTCCATCCAGATTACTCATTTCTAATTTATATGTACTCCGTTAAGAGATTTGCTTTTTATTTCCTTATTTTGAGGAACTTTTCTTAAATTTAAGTAAAATCTGAACTCATATCGACTCTTTGTTTTGAGTAACTTGTCTTAAATTTAAGTAAAATATATACTCATTTCTAATTTCAGGCAAATTGCTACTTGAAATCGCCAAATCGCCGCAAAATTAGTAAAATGGCATTAAATATCAGGTCAAGGAAATATTTTTACTTGTCTTAAGTGCCTTTTTTCGTACATTTTAAGAACGAATTTCTTTAAAACCTTAGGTTTTCCTACAAAATCGGAAAATTTCCTAAATTGTATGCCAAGTAACAAGCTTCCTTAACTTTAGGACAAAAAATTTTTTGAGTGAAAGTTATCCGAAATTTTAAGTTAGACGGTAAGTGATAGACTGGTAAGACAGACAGACAAAAATTCTAAAAACGGCTAATTTGGGTTCTAGAGGCTTAATAATGACCTGTAGTGGCAGCCTGTGGGTTAATGCAACATTGTAAAAGTCCGAACACTGCTGTATCTGTGTGTTAACAGCAACGGAGTTTCCTTGTATGGATTAGTAATGTTACGAAAGTTAAATACACGTATTTAAGTGTCTGAATGTGTATGTTGTTGTTGTTGTTGTTGTTAGCAGTGCTTCGCCCTGCCCAAAGGGCCAGAACACTCCTAGTTGTCATCGGGCTCTTCTAACGGAAGTCCAAGGAAACGCGCTGTTTCAACAGGGTTGGACCAAAGTGATAAGGGAGTTAGAAGAGTATGTTCCGAAGAACACGAAAAGAGATGTTGCGTGTCGTGGGGGGCCATACCGCATAGGGCATGTGTTTGGTATGGTAGGGTTCAGTCTGGACAAATAGGAGTTCAGCCTATTGCAATATCCAGACCGAAGTTGAGCCAGCATGACTCTAGTCTCCCTCGGAAGGACACGTTCTTCCTCAGCAAGAACGGGTGGTTGGGCACCAATAACGGGGTTCACAGGCCGGGATCTGAGGGATCTGTCCACCGACTCAGTGTGGAGGTCCTTTAGGGCCCGCCTATGGTCCCGCAGATCAAACGGCAACGAGATGTGATGCCGGATCTCATCATAATGCTTCCGGAGATGCTTCCTTATGTCTCTAGGGGGCGGAGTTTCATCCAATAGCTGTCGATTTGGATGACTGGGACGGTGGTAGTTCAGAAGGAACTGCCTACTTAAAAGTTCCGCATGCTCGCGAACGTTGAGCATTTGAGCCTCCTGGTGGAGATGAGACTCAGGAGACATAAGCAAACAACCCGTTGCAGTTCTGATGGCGGTGTTTTGGCAGACCTGCAATTTCCTCCAGTTGGTGTCGTGAAGGTTATGCGACCATATGGGCGCAGCATAATCAATAACCGGTCGGCCAATAGCCTTATAGGTGACCAGCAACGTTTCTTTGTCTTTGCCCCAAGTACTGCCGGCGAGTGACTTGAGGATCTTGTTGCGGCTTTGTACCTTTGAAGCTATTGCGGTGGCATGATTAGCGAAGGTGAGGCTATTGTCGAATGTAACCCCTAGAATTTTGGGGTGGTTGACAGTAGGTAGTGGAACACCATCTACGTGGACATTCAACCCCTGCCCCATCTGCGCAGTCCACGTGGTGAACAACGTCGCCGTAGATTTAGTCGGGGACAGAGTTAGGTTCCGCTCTGTGAAGAAGCAGGAAAGGTCGCGCAGGTAGTCATTCAGTCTCGTACAAAGTTCGTCTGTCGAAGGTCCTTTGCCCGTGGCCATCACAGTGCAGTCGTCAGCGTACGAAACGATGGAGACCCCCTCTGGTGGGGGAGGGAGGCTCGAGATGTAGAAGTTAAACAGAAGGGGTGAAAGAACACCACCCTGCGGAACCCCTTGTCTAATTCTTCTAGGTCTACATCTCTCGTTTCGAAACTGCACTGACGCCAGCTGACCGTTCAGGTAGTTAGCGGTCCACCTTTTTAGGCCGGCAGGAAGCGGTGTCTCCTCCAGGTCTTCAAGGAGTGTGGCGTGGTTGACCGTGTCGAAGGCTTTCGACAGGTCAAGTGCCACGAGAACCGTCCTGTGGTTTGGTTGGTGTTGGTTCAAACCGAAGTTAATCTGCGTCGTGATGGCGTTCAAAGCTGATGTTGTGCTATGGTTTTTACGAAGCCATGTTGATGATTGGCCAGCTGCAGGTTTGCAGTATAATATGGGAGCAGAATAGCCTCTAACAACTTCACTACCGGCGAAAGGAGAGATATCGGACGATAAGAGTCTCCTTGATTTGCCGGCTTCCCAGGTTTTAGGAGGGGGACCACAGTCGCATGTTTCCAGATATCTGGTATAACGAAGGTGGACAGTGAGAGGTTGAATAGAGCCGCCAAGTACTTGTGCCCCTCGTGGCCTAGGTGTTTCAGCATCTTCATGGCAATTCCGTCGGGTCCGAGTGATCTTGAAGGTTTGGCCTTCTTTATAGCTTCCTTGACCTCTGCAGCGGAGACGACAATGGGCGCGGCTGTGTATTTGTGTTTGTGCGCGCGTCGGATGGCTTTTCTCTTAGCCCTATCCGCAGGAGAATGCAGTATAAATTGCCGGCAGAATGCGCTCGCGCACTTCCTGGGGTCCGACTTGACGTTATCGCCGAAAGCAATGGCGACCTTGTCATTGTATTTGGTCGGGTTGGATAGGGCCTTGACTGTCGACCATAATTTGCCGACCCCGCCGGAGAGGTTGCATGACTCTAGGTGTTCTTTCCACTTCTTCAATTTATGATCATTGACAGTCCGACGGATTTCTGCGTTGAGATCCTTTATTCTTGGATCTGCGGGGTTCAAGAGTCTCACTTGGTCACGTTCTCTTGCCATTGCCGCTGCTTCCGCAGGGAAATTCGGCCGCATTTCCTCGATTCTGCCAGCAGGGATGAAGCGGCCAGAGGCTGAATCGATGACTTTGCGAAACTCTTTCTCACCTTTGCATACGTCCGTCGGTGTGGGTAGGTCAGCGAAGGAGTGCTCTGTAAAGTCCGTGAAGCGGTCCCAGTCCGCTTTACTAAAGTTAATGTACGTTCGTTTTTCTGTCGTTATGAAGTCGGACGGTCGTTCGATGTCTAGTAGGATGGGTAGGTGGTCAGATGCCAGTGTAAGCATAGGTTGCCAGTTAACGTGGTTGATAAGGCCCGCACTTGAAATGGAGATGTCTGGCGAACCGTGGCAGTTACCTGCCACCCTAGTGGGGGCATCTCCATTCAATGTACAGAATGCCGAATTATCTATTTGCTCTGCGAGTGCGTGCCCTCTGCTATCTGCTGGCAAGTTGGAGTGCCAGAGATCGTGATGTGCGTTGAAGTCACCTAAGATGAGGCAGTTATCGCCCCTTAGCAACGCACTAATATCAGGGCGATAATCACGGGGACAGCACGTAACAGGGGGAATGTATATATTTAACACTCGCAGGTCGACGTCGCCTGTCCGGACTGCTATGCCCTGGCATTCAAGGGTAGAGTCCCTGGGGTCAACGTCAGGGGCAAACAGATTATATTGTACAGTATGGTGTGTAATGAATGCGAGGCCGCCCCCATGACCGCTGGGACGGTCTTTCCTATGTATGTTGTACCCATCACGAGTACGTAAGTCCGAGTTAGCATTCAGTTTGGTCTCCTGAATGGCGGCCAGTTTAATGTTGTTCGACTTCATAAAGTCTGTTATCTCCGCGATCTTACCAGCTAACCCGTTGCAGTTCAGCTGTAGGATTTTGAAGTGTGTCGAGAGGGAGGGTGGAGGCATGCTGGGGGTAAGGGACGGATGCGGTTGCCTAGGTGGAGGTGGGTATAGTCCCAAGCTGTGACGCAGTCTAGGGTTCAGCGCGTCTTGGCCGATGTTGTGTGGCGTGGAGGGCGGCTGAGTACTGCAGCAAGGGGCAATAAATGCATCCGTCCAAAGGTTCCTGTTTGCGAGCCCAGAGCACATATGGATGTGGCACAGGCCAAGGCAGTTATTGCACTTAACCGATGCCGCAGGCGTATATAGTCTTTGCCGACAAACAGTGCACGTGGTGAAAGGTACGAGGAGCTTATGTTCCTGACCCACGTGCATGCTGGAAGTAGGGGGGGACGAGAGTGGGGACTGAGGTGAGGCGGGAGCAGCAAGGCTGCAGGTCGTGAAGACCGGGCCACTGTTGTGGCCATTTGATGATAGGTGCGGTGTGTGTGCGCCGGAGCGACGAGAACCGCGGGACGCGCGTGTGCGCGAACAACATGGTGCCTCAAAAGTACTGAAAAAAGTACGGGTTCTGGGGATGGCAGGGTTAAGCCCTGAGCATCCAGATCTATGCAACCATCTCTTGCATTTACTGCATTGAACGGAATGTGAACGTTTAACATATATTTTCTTTCAGCAGACGCAGCAGATCCAGTCTCTCGGTCCGGGGTTGGATTCGATACCAGCCCGTAGCAAGAGACATTGGAGCAACCCTGCTGCAAGGGATTGCTCCGAGGATGACAATTTAGGAGTGGGATTGGACAAATTGGACAGGGTTACACTGAAATAACAGCCCTTGGCCGGGTAAAACCCGGGTCATTCCGGTACGTAGAACCGGCTGTTGTGGGAATGTCTGAATGTCTCTGAATGTGTATCTGTTAGTATGGGTGAAATTTATGTCGAGAAAGTGGATATCTGCCGTGTCCCGCCAAATCTGTTAGATGTATGGGTGTCCTTCGTGATTGAGTGAAAGCGAACTTTTTGTCTAAGAGGACGATCGCCAAGCTAAGCGAGGCAATGAAGCAAATCAAAAGTTGAGCCAAGTGAGTGCGGACACCTTTACCCGGTTGTGAGAAAGTTTCTTAAACAGTTTTTTTATATAGCGGATAATTTTTTTGTGGATTGCAATAACGGTCCGTGAGGATTACTGTATCCAGATCGGCTGCTTTTTAGGTGAGTGTTCTAGGCCCCATAATTTAACGTAGGGTGCATGGTGAATGTGTTCCCAAAATTTAAGTGAGGAAATGTTATAAATCTAACAGTGGTTATGTGCAAAATCAAATTGAAATCGCCGATTCAAAATTCTATCTAAAAACTTAAGTGTTCTAACACTTGACTTTTAAATAGAAGAGATTAAATTGCGATTGACCAAATTGGTTAAAGTCCATTCACCTGCACCCAATTTTCTGTCGCCCTAATGTTATCGCGAGGTTCTAAGGGAAGTTTTCCTTGCTATCCTTTTAGAAAAAAATTTGCCTGTCTACACCACCGCCAACACATCATATACAACAGTTTTATTGGATCCCACTATAGATAAGAATTTATAAGGTAAAGGGGGAGCATAAGTGTTGCACCGGGCTCCACGCTAAAGCAACCAAGTGCCTCCGAGCGCTCATTCCACAGCAACCACCACCACATCAACATACATTGTTGAAGAAAGACCATTTTCGAGGAGAGGAAAGGAGTGGAACCTCCGCTGCCGCGTCAAATCTTGTTTTTTTTTTACATATCTTTTATTAAAATAATTTTTATTTCGGTCTCAATAGTCAATATTTAAATTTTTTTGTTATTTTTCATTGTTTTATTTCCTAAAAATTTTCTTTGCTTAAGTTAAATTTCAATATTAGTTCCAGCTGTTTCATCATATAATTTTTGTTATAATTTTTTTTGCCACCTTAATATTATATTGTTTTATACGATTTTATTAAATTTAGAGTAATTTAGTTTAAAATTTTTTTTAGTAATCAACATTATATTTCGTTTTGTTAGGATTTTCCCAAAATTTTTAGTCTATCTAGATACTATAACTTTTTTTAATTTTTTTGTCTGGATTCTGACCTACCCTAATAGTATTCCTAATTCTAATCATATTTTTGCTAAGTTAACTTTCTCGGGTTTTTTTTATTACTTTTCTTACCTAGTTATCTTCTACTGCCTAGTTTTGCTCGTTCTTTATTCTAATTTTTCTTAGTTTTTTTATTAGCTACCCCCCGACTTCTCACCTTCTTACCTTAGAATTTTCTTTTATTGTTTAAGTTCAAAAGCCTCATTTTTATAATTTTTGTAAGCCTGATTTGCGCATTTTTTTTACGTTTCCCCTTGCATGAAATTCCTTCAATAATTTTTTGTTATTTTTCTTAGTTTCTCGGCTGGCTAATTTTTCTTATAGATTTTTCTTTATCCCTTATTTTCTAATAACTGGTTTGATTTTACGACTTATATTTTTAATTTTGCTTTGTATTTTTTTTGTATTTTTTTACTTATCGAAGCTTTTGCATCCCAATTTTCCTAACTTCCCTTTCTCAACCCCGATATCCCCTAAAACCCCTTACCACCTTTCTCACGACCTTTTTTTCTGTTTTTATTTCCTTTTTTTTCTTGGTTCTTTAACACATTCCTGCTTCACACCCCTTCACATAACCTTTTTTTGTTTTCGTGCAAAAGTTTCCACTTAAGTTTGCTTTAGGTAGTTTTTTTATTTTTCAATCCATTTTTTTTTTTGTTTTCACTTGCATTATTCAGTTGCAGTTTTAGTTTCAATTCATTTCCGGATTAAATTTCCAATTTTTGTTTGCCTGCAAAGCATTTATTAGCGCAATTTTAGCATTGATTCGGACGGCCGCCACACTTCCGAATAATTTGTAACAACAAGCCTGCTAGTGGGTATTGGAAAAAAAAACTTCCAGTAGGGGGAGATTTATGTATGTATGTATGTGTTAGGTTTATTTTTTTGCAGCAATCCTCTCTCCGCGAAGCAGGCGCCTCTGTCAACGGGATGATCGGTAAGTGCTAGTGGGCAAGACATTTAAAAATATTGCCCACATACCTATGTATAAATCTTTACCATATTGGAAGCTAGGGGAGTAGGACAAGCTATCGGAGCACAGTGGCCGTCCGATAAAACCTTAGTTTTAGTTTGTTTAATTATTCCTGTTTAGTTTCGAATTCTCCTTATGTTGAAGTAGAGTTTATTAAGTTAATTTTGAATTTCTTTTCGCTTCATTGAACTAAAATTTTTTTTTTTATTGTTTGATTTTTTTTTATTTCAATTTTTTTTGGGTAAATTTCTTGTACTAATTTTTTGCAAGGCTTTCCTTTATTGTAGTAAGATTTTTCTTTTTTTCTTATTTTTCCTTTGATTTAATTAAACGCGTTTCATTAGCTTTTAACTTCATTTTCCTTTTTTTTTCTCTTTAATTCTATCATTATTAATCTTAAACGCCTTTATTTGAATTGTATCTATGGTTCTAAGTTTTCATTAATATTTTATTATTACACATTTTTTTTTACTAGTTGTAAGTTAATTCATAATTTTTGTTAATTTTTTTTCTGAATTTTGGATTGAGGTTAGAGGCTTGTTATACCCAGCGTACTAGTACTAGTACAAGGGTATTATAACTTTGTTGGGATAACGGTTGGTTGTACAGGTATAAAGGAATCGAGATAGATATAGACTTCCATATATCAATATAATCTGGATCGAAAAAAAATTTGATTGAGCCATGTCCGTCCGTCTGTCCGTCCGTCCGTCTGTCCGTTAACACGATAACTTGAGCAAATAATGAGATATCTTCACCAAATTCGGCATGCATACTTATTTGGGTTCAGAATAGATTGGTATTGAAAATGGGTAAAATCGGACCATAACCACGCCCCTTTTTCGATATCGAAAATTTCGAAAAACGTATAAAACGGGTTAATTCAATATCAGAAGCAGCTACAATGACAAAATTTGCAATATGTATTGATTTAGATGTTCTAAGGCCGATTTTATCAAATTTTTTTAAAAGGGGCGTGTCACCGCCCACATATATTTGAAGAAATTTTTAAATTTTGACTCTTAATAACTTCAGAACAGTTTGTGCTAGTATAACGAAATTTTGTAGAGGGCATACTATTGTTGTGTTAAATTCAGATATAGAAAATAAACGAAATCGTTTGGCGACCACGCCTACTTTTTCATAAAAGTTATATTGAAAGGAGGTGGAAATATTGAAAAGTCCATATCTAATTAACTGATACCGCTATAATAATATAATTTGGTACACACATCAATTTTCATATTCTTTACATTATTTGTGCAACTTATGAGTCACGCAATTTTCAAATTCGACTGCTAATAACTTCAGAACGGTGTGAGATAGATTTACGAAACAAGGTACCAGGCATCTTATGTTTATGTAGAGTACTACCATAGAAAATAAGAAAAATCGGTGAACAACCACGCCCACTTTTGGACTAAAGTTCTCTAAACGAGAGTTAGGAAACCGGAATATGCAATATCTGTTTAACTGATAAAGATATAATGCTAAAATTTAGTACACTCATTCACTTGATGATGTTATTAGTGTTGTTTAAAGGTTTTTTGGTAACATTTTGGAAAATGGGCGTGGCACCGCCCACAAGTGAATAAACAAAATATCAACATTTCACTATTAACAAGCCACTGTGAAAGTATCATAAAGATCTACAGTGAAAACTGATCCTCAAATAGGGACAAACAACATAATGAAATCCGTGGGCGTGCCACCACCCACTTTTTTTATACCTAGTAGTGCTTCGCACACAAGGTATATTAACTTCATTCGCCTAACGGTAGTATGTAACGGCATAAACGAATCGAGATAGATATTGACTTATATATATCAAAATGTTCAGGAGGAGAAGAGAAATTGATTGAGCCATGTCCGTCCGTCCGTCCGTCCGTCTGTGAACACGATAACTTGAGTAAATCTTGAGATATCTCAATGAAACTTTGTATGCAGGTTCGTTTTTGCATATCTCTGAACGGTATTGAAAATAGGCAAAATCGGTTAAAAGCCACGCCCACTTTCTATATATATAATATTTTCGAAAATACAAAAAGAGTGATTATTCAGTACATAATACACCTATAAGGATAAAATTTGGTGTGTACCTTACCGTTAAAGCAAAAAATAAATTTGTGAAGAAATTTTTAAAAAAGGGCGTGGCACCGCCCACTTTTGATTAAGTCAAATTTGGAAATACTATTAATCATAAATCAAAAACCGCTCAAGATAGCAAAATAAAATTCAGCACACATATTTATATTAATACAGGCAATATTTCGAAAAAAAATTAGCGAAATCGGATTAGGTCCACGCCCAATTTTATACGAAAGATTTTGAAAAGGATCATGGATATATTGAATATGCTATAACTTTGCTTAAACTAGCTGTATATCATTTCTATTTCACCTCTAAAGTGTTCGTGGGCAAAGAAAGTCGAAAGCACAAAATTTTTGGAAAATGGGCGGGGCCCCGCCCCTTTATGGGGGATTATTCCACAAAACTTTCCATGCCATAACTCCGGTAAAAATTGATTTATTAAAACGATATTTGAAGAAAGTGTTCAACATATAAAGCTAACTCTTTGCTGAAAAAATAAACAAAATCGGTGAACGGACACGCCCACTTTTTGAACATAGTTCTAAAATATTTCTTCGTAAAATTAAAATCGCGATATTTCCATAATTGTATAATTATATAAATAAATAAGATTTTACACACATATTAGCCTTTTTAAACAAAACTAAACTGTAAAAAAATTTTGTGGATTTTGGTGAAGTAGGCGTGGCGCCTCCCACTTTTTAGCATAAAAGCTCTGCTATTTTCAAAAGCGATTGGTTGGAATTTCAAGAATGTATTTCAATGAAATTTTGTGAGATGCTTCCCAATAGTATGCAGTATACTCCTGCCAAAAATTACGCAAATCGAATAACAAACAAGCAAGATTTACGGGCAAGTAGTTAACACCCTACTGCCTTTTTATACCTAGTAGTGCTTCGCACACAAGGTATATTAACTTCATTCGCCTAACAGTAGTATGTAACGGCATAAACGAATCGAGATAGATATTGACTTATGTATATCAAAATGTTCAGGAGGAAAAGAGAAATTGATTGAGCCATGTCCGTCCGTCCGTCCGTCCGTCTGTGAACACGATAACTTGAGTAAATCTTGAGATATCTCAATGAAACTTTGTATGCAGGTTCCTTTTTACTTATCTCTGAACGCTATTGAAAATAGGCAAAATCGGTTAAAAGCCACGCCCACTTTCTATATATATAATATTTTCGAAAATACAAAAAGAGTGATTATTCAGTACATAATACACCTATAAGGATAAAATTTGGTGTGTACCTTACCGTTAAAGCAAAAAATAAATTTGTGAAGAAATTTTTAAAAAAGGGCGTGGCACCGCCCACTTTTGATTAAGTCAAATTTGGAAATATTATTAATCATAAATCAAAAACCGCTCAAGATAGCAAAATAAAATTCAGCACACATATTTATATTAATACAGGCAATATTTCGAAAAAAAATTTGCGAAATCGGATTAGGTCCACGCCCAATTTTATACGAAAGATTTTGAAAAGGATCATGGATATATTGAATATGCTATAACTTTGCTTAAAATAGCTGTATATCATTTCTATTTCACCTCTAAAGTGTTCGTGGGCAAAGAAAGTCGAAAGCACAAAATTTTTGGAAAATGGGCGTGGCCCCGCCCCTTTATGGGGGATTATTCCACAAAACTTTCCATGCCATAACTCCGGTAAAAATTGATTTATTAAAACGATATTTGAAGAAAGTGTTCAACATATAAAGCTAACTCTTTGCTGAAAAAATAAACAAAATCGGTGAACGGACACGCCCACTTTTTGAACATAGTTCTAAAATATTTCTTCGTAAAATTAAAATCGCGATATTTCCATAATTGTATAAGTTATATAAATAAGATTTTACACACATATTAGCCTTTTTAAACAAAACTAAACTGTAAAAAAATTTTGTGGATTTTGGTGAAGTAGGCGTGGCGCCTCCCACTTTTTAGCATAAAAGCTCTGCTATTTTCAAAAGCGATTGGTTGGAATTTCAAGAATGTATTTCAATGAAATTTTGTGAGGTGCTTCCCAATAGTATGTAGTATACTCCTGCCAAAAATTATGCAAATCGAATAACAAACAAGCAAGATTTACGGGCAAGTAGTTAACACCCTACTGCCTTTTTTATACCTAGTAGTGCTTCGCACACAAGGTATATTAACTTCATTGGCCTAACGGTAGTATGTAACGGCATAAACGAATCGAGATAGATATTGACTTATATATATCAAAATGTTCAGGAGGAGAAGAGAAATTGATTGAGCCATGTCCGTCCGTCCGTCCGTCCGTCCGTCTGTGAACACGATAACTTGAGCAAATCTTGAGATATCTCAATGCAACTTTGTATGCAGGTTCCTTTTTACATATCTCTGAACGGTATTGAAAATTGGCAAAATCGGTTAAAAGCCACGCCCACTTTCTATATATATAATATTTTCGAAAATACAAAAAGAGTGATTATTCAGTACATAATACACCTATAAGGATAAAATTTGGTGTGTACCTTACCGTTAAAGCAAAAAATAAATTTGTGAAGAAATTTTTAAAAAAGGTCGTGGCACCGCCCACTTTTGATTAAGTCAAATTTGGAAATATTATTAATCATAAATCAAAAACCGCTCAAGATAGCAAAATAAAATTCAGCACACATATTTATATTAATACAGGCAATATTTCGAAAAAAAATTAGCGAAATCGGATTAGGTCCACGCCCAATTTTATACCAAAGATTTTGAAAAGGATCATGGATATATTGAATATGCTATAACTTTGCTTAAACTAGCTGTAAATCATTTCTATTTCACCTCTAAAGTGTTCGTGGGCAAAGAAAGTCGAAAGCACAAAATTTTTGGAAAATGGGCGTGGCACCGCCCCTTTATGGGGGATTATTCCACAAAACTTTCCATGCCATAACTCCGGTAAAAATTGATTTATTAAAACGATATTTGAAGAAAGTGTTCAACATATAAAGCTAACTCTTTGCTGAAAAAATAAACAAAATCGGTGAACGGACACGCCCACTTTTTGAACATAGTTCTAAAATATTTCTTCGTAAAATTAAAATCGCGATATTTCCATAATTGTATAAGTTATATAAATAAGATTTTACACACATATTAGCCTTTTTAAACAAAACTAAACTGTAAAAAAATTTTGTGGATTTTGGTGAAGTAGGCGTGGCGCCTCCCACTTTTTAGCATAAAAGCTCTGCTATTTCAAGAATGTATTTCAATGAAATTTTGTGAGATGCTTCCCAATAGTATGTAGTATACTCCTGCCAAAAATTACGCAAATCGAATAACAAACAAGCAAGATTTACGGGCAAGTAGTTAACACCCTACTGCCTTTTTATACCTAGTAGTGCTTCGCACACAAGGTATATTAACTTCATTCGCCTAACGGTAGTATGTAACGGCATAAACGAATCGAGATAGATATTGACTTATGTATATCAAAATGTTCAGGAGGAAAAGAGAAATTGATTGAGCCATGTCCGTCCGTCCGTCCGTCCGTCTGTCCGTCCGTCTGTCCGTCCGTCCGTCCGTCCGTCTGTGAACACGATAACTTGAGTAAATCTTGAGATATCTCAATGAAATTTGGTATGCAGGTTCCTTTTCACTTATCTCGGAGCGCTATTGAAAATAGGCAAAATCGGTTAAAAGCCACGCCCACTTTCAATATATATAATATTTTCGAAAATACAAAAAGAGTGATTATTCAGTACATAATACACCTATAAGGATAATATTTGGTGTGCACTTTAGCGTTACGGCAAAAAATACATTTTTGAAGAAATTTTTAAAATGGGGCGTGGTACCGCCCACTTTTGATTAAGTCAAATTTGGAAATATTATTAGTCATAAATCAAAAACCGCTCAAGATAGAAAAATAAAATTCAGCACACATATTTCTATTAATACAGGCAATATTTCGAAAAAAAATTATCGAAATCGGGTTAGGTCCACGCCCAATTTTATACGAAAGATTTTGAAAAGGATCATAGATATATTGAATATGCTATAACTTTGCTTAAACTAGCTGTATATCATTTCTATTTCACCTCTAAAGTGTTCGTGGGCAAAGAAAGTCGAAAACACAAAATTTTTGGAAAATGGGCGTGACCCCGCTCCTTTATGGGGGATTATTCCATGAAACTTTCCATGCCATAACTCCGGTAAAAATTGACTTATTGAAACGATATTTAGAGAAAGTGTTCAACATATAAATCTAACTCTTTGCTGTAAAAATAATCAAAATCGGTGAACGGACACGCCCACTTTTTGAACACAGTTCTGAAAAATTTCTTCGTAAAATTAAAATCGCGATATTTCCATAACTGTATAAGTTATATATATAAGATTTTACACACTCAATAAGCTTTTTAATAAAAACTAAACTGCAAACAAATTTTGTGGATTTTGTTGAAGTAGGCGTGGCGCCGCCCACTTTTCAGCAAAAAAGGTCTGTTATTTTCAAAAGCGATTGCTTGAAATTTCAAGAAGGTATTTCAATGAAAGTTAGTGAGATGCTTCCCAATAGTATGTAGTATACTCCTGCCAAAAATTATGCAAATCGAATGACAAACAAGCAAGATTTACGGGAAAGTAGTTAACTCCCTATTGCCTTTTTATACCTAGTAGTGCTTCGCACACAAGGTATATTAACTTCATTCGCCTAACGGTAGTATGTAACGCCATAAACGAATCGAGATAGATATTGACTTATATATATCAAAATGTTCAGGAGGAAAAGAGAAATTGATTGAGCCATGTCCGTCCGTCCGTCCGTCTGTCCGTCCGTCCGTCCGTCCGTCTGTGAACACGATAACTTGAGTAAATCTTGAGATATCTCAATGAAATTTGGTATGCAGGTTCCTTTTCACTTATCTCGGAGCGCTATTGAAAATAGGCAAAATCGGTTAAAAGCCACGCCCTCTTTCTATATATATAATATTTTCGAAAATACAAAAAGAGTGATTATTCAGTACATAATACACCTATAAGGATAATATTTGGTGTGTGCTTTAGCATTAAGGCAAGAAATACATTTTTGAAGAAATTTTTAAAATGGGGCGTGGTACCGCCCACTTTTGATTAAGTCAAATTTGGAAATATTATTAATCATAAATCAAAAACCGCTCAAGATAGCAAAATAAAATTCAGCACACATATTTATATTAATACAGGCAATATTTCGAAAAAAAATTTGCGAAATCGGATTAGGTCCACGCCCAATTTTATACGAAAGATTTTGAAAAGGATCATGGATATATTGAATATGCTATAACTTTGCTTAAACTAGCTGTATATCATTTCTATTTCACCTCTAAAGTGTTCGTGGGCAAAGAAAGTCGAAAGCACAAAATTTTTGGAAAATGGGCGTGGCCCCGCCCCTTTATGGGGGATTATTCCACAAAACTTTCCATGCCATAACTCCGGTAAAAATTGATTTATTAAAACGATATTTGAAGAAAGTGTTCAACATATAAAGCTAACTCTTTGCTGAAAAAATAAACAAAATCGGTGAACGGACACGCCCACTTTTTGAACATAGTTCTAAAATATTTCTTCGTAAAATTAAAATCGCGATATTTCCATAATTGTATAAGTTATATAAATAAGATTTTACACACATATTAGCCTTTTTAAACAAAACTAAACTGTAAAAAGTTTGTGGATTTTGGTGAAGTAGGCGTGGCGCCTCCCACTTTTTAGCATAAAAGCTCTGCTATTTTCAAAAGCGATTGGTTGGAATTTCAAGAATGTATTTCAATGAAATTTTGTGAGGTGCTTCCCAATAGTATGTAGTATACTCCTGCCAAAAATTACGCAAATCGAATAACAAACAAGCAAGATTTACGGGCAAGTAGTTAACACCCTACTGCCTTTTTTATACCTAGTAGTGCTTCGCACACAAGGTATATTAACTTCATTGGCCTAACGGTAGTATGTAACGGCATAAACGAATCGAGATAGATATTGACTTATATATATCAAAATGTTCAGGAGGAGAAGAGAAATTGATTGAGCCATGTCCGTCCGTCCGTCCGTCCGTCCGTCTGTGAACACGATAACTTGAGCAAATCTTGAGATATCTCAATGCAACTTTGTATGCAGGTTCCTTTTTACATATCTCTGAACGGTATTGAAAATTGGCAAAATCGGTTAAAAGCCACGCCCACTTTCTATATATATAATATTTTCGAAAATACAAAAAGAGTGATTATTCAGTACATAATACACCTATAAGGATAAAATTTGGTGTGTACCTTACCGTTAAAGCAAAAAATAAATTTGTGAAGAAATTTTTAAAAAAGGTCGTGGCACCGCCCACTTTTGATTAAGTCAAATTTGGAAATATTATTAATCATAAATCAAAAACCGCTCAAGATAGCAAAATAAAATTCAGCACACATATTTATATTAATACAGGCAATATTTCGAAAAAAAAATTAGCGAAATCGGATTAGGTCCACGCCCAATTTTATACCAAAGATTTTGAAAAGGATCATGGATATATTGAATATGCTATAACTTTGCTTAAACTAGCTGTAAATCATTTCTATTTCACCTCTAAAGTGTTCGTGGGCAAAGAAAGTCGAAAGCATAAAATTTTTGGAAAATGGGCGTGGCACCGCCCCTTTATGGGGGATTATTCCACAAAACTTTCCATGCCATAACTCCGGTAAAAATTGATTTATTAAAACGATATTTGAAGAAAGTGTTCAACATATAAAGCTAACTCTTTCCTGAAAAAATAAACAAAATCGGTGAACGGACACGCCCACTTTTTGAACATAGTTCTAAAATATTTCTTCGTAAAATTAAAATCGCGATATTTCCATAATTGTATAAGTTATATAAATAAGATTTTACACACATATTAGCCTTTTTAAACAAAACTAAACTGTAAAAAAATTTTGTGGATTTTGGTGAAGTAGGCGTGGCGCCTCCCACTTTTTAGCATAAAAGCTCTGCTATTTCAAGAATGTATTTCAATGAAATTTTGTGAGACGCTTCCCAATAGTATGTAGTATACTCCTGCCAAAAATTACGCAAATCGAATAACAAACAAGCAAGATTTACGGGCAAGTAGTTAACACCCTACCGCCTTTTTATACCTAGTAGTGCTTCGCATACAAGGTATATTAACTTCATTCGCCTAACGGTAGTATGTAACGGCATAAACGAATCGAGATAGATATTGACTTATGTATATCAAAATGTTCAGGAGGAAAAGAGAAATTGATTGAGCCATGTCCGTCCGTCCGTCTGTCCGTCCGTCCGTCTGTCCGTCCGTCCGTCCGTCCGTCTGTGAACACGATAACTTGAGTAAATCTTGAGATATCTCAATGAAATTTGGTATGCAGGTTCCTTTTCACTTATCTCGGAGCGCTATTGAAAATAGGCAAAATCGGTTAAAAGCCACGCCCACTTTCAATATATATAATATTTTCGAAAATACAAAAAGAGTGATTATTCAGTACATAATACACCTATAAGGATAATATTTGGTGTGCACTTTAGCGTTACGGCAAAAAATACATTTTTGAAGAAATTTTTAAAATGGGGCGTGGTACCGCCCACTTTTGATTAAGTCAAATTTGGAAATATTATTAATCATAAATCAAAAACCGCTCAAGATAGAAAAATAAAATTCAGCACACATATTTCTATTAATACAGGCAATATTTCGAAAAAAAATTATCGAAATCGGGTTAGGTCCACGCCCAATTTTATACGAAAGATTTTGAAAAGGATCATAGATATATTGAATATGCTATAACTTTGCTTAAACTAGCTGTATATCATTTCTATTTCACCTCTAAAGTGTTCGTGGGCAAAGAAAGTCGAAAACACAAAATTTTTGGAAAATGGGCGTGACCCCGCTCCTTTATGGGGGATTATTCCATGAAACTTTCCATGCCATAACTCCGGTAAAAATTGACTTATTGAAACGATATTTAGAGAAAGTGTTCAACATATAAATCTAACTCTTTGCTGTAAAAATAATCAAAATCGGTGAACGGACACGCCCACTTTTTGAACACAGTTCTGAAAAATTTCTTCGTAAAATTAAAATCGCGATATTTCCATAACTGTATAAGTTATATATATAAGATTTTACACACTCAATAAGCTTTTTAAGAAAAACTAAACTGCAAACAAATTTTGTGGATTTTGTTGAAGTAGGCGTGGCGCCGCCCACTTTTCAGCAAAAAAGGTCTGTTATTTTCAAAAGCAATTGCTTGAAATTTCAAGAAGGTATTTCAATGAAAGTTAGTGAGATGCTTCCCAATAGTATGTAGTATACTCCTGCCAAAAATTATGCAAATCGAATGACAAACAAGCAAGATTTACGGGAAAGTAGTTAACTCCCTATTGCCTTTTTATACCTAGTAGTGCTTCGCATACAAGGTATATTAACTTCATTCGCCTAACGGTAGTATGTAACGCCATAAACGAATCGAGATAGATATTGACTTATATATATCAAAATGTTCAGGAGGAAAAGAGAAATTGATTGAGCCATGTCCGTCCGTCCGTCCGTCTGTCCGTCCGTCCGTCCGTCCGTCTGTGAACACGATAACTTGAGTAAATCTTGAGATATCTCAATGAAATTTGGTATGCAGGTTCCTTTTCACTTATCTCGGAGCGCTATTGAAAATAGGCAAAATCGGTTAAAAGCCACGCCCTCTTTCTATATATATAATATTTTCGAAAATAAAAAAAGAGTGATTATTCAGTACATAATACACCTATAAGGATAATATTTGGTGTGTGCTTTAGCATTAAGGCAAGAAATACATTTTTGAAGAAATTTTTAAAATGGGGCGTGGTACCGCCCACTTTTGATTAAGTCAAATTTGGAAATATTATTAATCATAAATCAAAAACCGCTCAAGATAGCAAAGTAAAATTCAGCACACATATATATTAATACAGGCAATATTTCGAAAAAAAATTATCGAAATCGGGTTAGGTCCACGCCCAATTTTATACGAAAGATTTTGAAAAAGATCATAGATATATTGAATATGCTATAACTTTGCTTAAACTAGCTGTATATCATTTCTATTTCACATCTAAAGTGATCGTGGGCAAAGAAAGTCGAATGTACAAAATTTTTGGAAAATGGGCGTGGCCCTGCCCCTTTATGGGGGATTATTCCACAAAACTTTCCATGCCATAACTCCGGTAAAAATTGACTTATTGAAACGATATTTAGAGAAAGTGTTCAACATATAAATCTAACTCTTTGCTGTTAAAATGAACAAAATTGGTGAACGGACACGCCCACTTTTTAAACACAGTTCTAAAAAATTTCTTCGTAAAATTAAAATCGCGATATTTCCATAATTGTACAAGTTATATAAATAAGATTTTACACACGTAATAAGCTTTTTAAGCAAAACTAAACTGTATAAAAATTTTGTGGTTTTTGGTGAAGTAGGCGTGGCGCCGCCCACTTTTTAGCATAAAAGTTCTGCTATTTTCAAAAGCGATTGCTTGGAGTTTCAAGAAGGTATTTCAATGAAAGTTAGTGAGATGCTTCCCAATAGTATCTAGTATACTCCTGCCAAAAATTACGCAAATCGGATAGCAAACACGCAAAATATACGGACAAGTAGTTAACACCTGCTTTTTATACCTAGTAGTGCTTCGCACACAAGGTATATTAACTTCATTCGCCTAACGGTAGTATGTAACGGCATAAACGAATCGAGATAGATATTGACTTATATATATCAAAATGTTCAGGAGGAGAAGAGAAATTGATTTAGCCATGTCCGTCCGTCCGTCCGTCCGTCCGTCCGTCCGTCATGGATATATTGAATATGCTATAACTTTGCTTAAACTAGCTGTATATCATTTCTATTTCACCTCTAAAGTGTTCGTGGGCAAAGAAAGTCGAAAGCACAAAATTTTTCTAAAATGGGCGTGGCCCCGCCCCTTTATGGGGGATTATTCCACAAAACTTTCCATGCCATAACTCCGGTAAAAATTGATTTATTAAAACGATATTTGGAGAAAGAGTTCAACATATAAAGCTAACTCTTTGCTGAAAAAATAAACAAAATCGGTGAACGGACACGCCCACTTTTTGAACATAGTTCTAAAATATTTCTTCGTAAAATTAAAATCGCGATATTTCCATAATTGTATAAGTTATATAAATAAGATTTTACACACATATTAGCCTTTTTAAACAAAACTAAACTGTATAAAAATTTTGCGGATTTTGGTGAAGTAGGCGTGGCGCCTCACACTTTTTAGCATAAAAGCTCTGCTATTTTCAAAAGCGATTGCTTGGAATTTCATGAATGTATTTCAATGAAATTTTGTGACATGCTTTCCAATAGTATGTAGTATACTCCTGCCAAAAATTACGCAAATCGAATAATAAACAAGCAAGATTTACGGACAAGTAGTTAACACCCTACTGCCTTTTTATACCTAGTAGTGCTTCGCACACAAGGTATATTAACTTCATTCGCCTAACGGTAGTATGTAACGGCATAAACGAATCGAGATAGATATTGACTTATATATATCAAAATGTTCAGGAGGAGAAGAGAAATTGATTGAGCCATGTCCGTCCGTCCGTCCGTCCGTCCGTCCGTCTGTGAACACGATAACTTGAGTAAATCTTGAGATATCTCAATGAAACTTTGTATGCAGGTTCCTTTTTACATATCTCTGAACGGTATTGAAAATAGGCAAAATCGGATAAAAGCCACGCCCACTTTCTATACATATAATATTTTCGAAAATACAAAAAGAGTGATTATTCAGTACATAATACACCTATAAGGATAAAATTTGGTGTGTACCTTACCGTTAAGGCAAAAAATAAATTTGTGAAGAAATTTTTAAAAAAGGGCGTAGCACCGCCCACTTTTGATTAAGTCAAATTTGGAAATATTATTAATCATAAATCAAAAACCGCTCAAGATAGCAAAATAAAATTCAGCACACATATTTATATTAATACAGGCAATATTTCGAAAAAAAATTAGCGAAATCAGATTAGGTCCACGCCCAATTTAATACGAAAGATTTTGAAAAGGATCATGGATATATTGAATATGCTATAACTTTGCTTAAACTAGCTGTATATCATTTCTATTTCACCTCTAAAGTGTTCGTGGGCAAAGAAAGTCGAAAGCACAAAATTTTTCTAAAATGGGCGTGGCCCCGCCCCTTTATGGGGGATTATTCCACAAAACTTTCCATGCCATAACTCCGGTAAAAATTAATTTATTAAAACGATATTTGGAGAAAGAGTTCAACATATAAAGCTAACTCTTTGCTGAAAAAATAAACAAAATCGGTGAACGGACACGCCCACTTTTTGAACATAGTTCTAAAATATTTCTTCGTAAAATTAAAATCGCGATATTTCCATAATTGTATAAGTTATATAAATAAGATTTTACACACATATTAGCCTTTTTAAACAAAACTAAACTGTAAAAAAATTTTGCGGATTTTGGTGAAGTAGGCGTGGCGCCTCACACTTTTTAGCATAAAAGCTCTGCTATTTTCAAAAGCGATTGCTTGGAATTTCATGAATGTATTTCAATGAAATTTTGTGACATGCTTTCCAATAGTATGTAGTATACTCCTGCCAAAAATTACGCAAATCGAATAACAAACAAGCAAGATTTACGGGCAAGTAGTTAACACCCTACTGCCTTTTTATACCTAGTAGTGCTTCGCACACAAGGTATATTAACTTCATTCGCCTAACGGTAGTATGTAACGGCATAAACGAATCGAGATAGATATTGACTTATGTATATCAAAATGTTCAGGAGGAAAAGAGAAATTGATTGAGCCATGTCCGTCCGTCCGTCCGTCCGTCCGTCCGTCTGTGAACACGATAACTTGAGTAAATCTTGAGATATCTCAATGAAACTTTGTATGCAGGTTCCTTTTTACTTATCTCTGAACGCTATTGAAAATAGGCAAAATCGGTTAAAAGCCACGCCCACTTTCTATATATATAATATTTTCGAAAATACAAAAAGAGTGATTATTCAGTACATAATACACCTATAAGGATAAAATTTGGTGTGTACCTTACCGTTAAAGCAAAAAATAAATTTGTGAAGAAATTTTTAAAAAAGGGCGTGGCACCGCCCACTTTTGATTAAGTCAAATTTGGAAATATTATTAATCATAAATCAAAAACCGCTCAAGATAGCAAAATAAAATTCAGCACACATATTTATATTAATACAGGCAATATTTCGAAAAAAAATTAGCGAAATCAGATTAGGTCCACGCCCAATTTAATACGAAAGATTTTGAAAAGGATCATGGATATATTGAATATGCTATAACTTTGCTTAAACTAGCTGTATATCATTTCTATTTCACCTCTAAAGTGTTCGTGGGCAAAGAAAGTCGAAAGCACAAAATTTTTGGAAAATGGGCGTGGCCCCGCCCCTTTATGGGGGATTATTCCACAAAACTTTCCATGCCATTACTCCGGTAAAAATTGATTTATTAAAACGATATTTGAAGAAAGTGTTCAACATATAAAGCTAACTCTTTGCTGGAAAAATAAACAAAATCGGTGAACGGACACGCCCACTTTTCGAACATAGTTCTAAAATATTTCTTCGTAAAATTAAAATCGCGATATTTCCATAATTGTATAAGTTATATAAATAAGATTTTACACACATATTAGCCTTTTTAAACAAAACTAAACTGTAAAAAAATTTTGTGGATTTTGGTGAAGTAGGCGTGGCGCCTCCCACTTTTTAGCATAAAAGCTCTGCTATTTTCAAAAGCGATTGGTTGGAATTTCAAGAATGTATTTCAATGAAATTTTGTGAGATGCTTCCCAATACGAGTAGTATGTAGTATACTCTTGCCAAAAATTACGCAAATCGAATAACAAACAAGCAAGATTTACGGGCAAGTAGTTAACACCCTACTGCCTTTTTTATACCTAGTAGTGCTTCGCACACAAGGTATATTAACTTCATTGGCCTAACGGTAGTATGTAATGGCATAAACGAATCGAGATAGATATTGACTTATATATATCAAAATGTTCAGGAGGACAAGAGAAATTGATTGAGCCATGTCCGTCCGTCCGTCTGTGAACACGATAACTTGAGTAAATCTTGAGATATCTCAATGAAACTTTGTATGCAGGTTCCTTTCTACATATCTCTGAACGGTATTGAAAATAGGCAAAATCGGTTAAAAGCCACGCCCACTTTCTATATATATAATATTTTCGAAAATACAAAAAGAGTGATTATTCAGTACATAATACACCTATAAGGATAAAATTTGGTGTGTACCTTACCGTTAAAGCAAAAAATAAATTTGTGAAGAAATTTTTAAAAAAGGGCGTGGCACCGCCCACTTTTGATTAAGTCAAATTTGGAAATTTTATTAATCATAAATCAAAAACCGCTCAAGATAGCAAAATAAAATTCAGCACACATATTTATATTAATACAGGCAATATTTCGAAAAAAAATTAGCGAAATCGGATTAGGTCCACGCCCAATTTTATACGAAAGATTTTGAAAAGGATCATGGATATATTGAATATGCTATAACTTTGCTTAAACTAGCTGTATATCATTTCTATTTCACCTCTAAAGTGTTCGTGGGCAAAGAAAGTCGAAAGCACAAAATTTTTGGAAAATGGGCGTGGCCCCGCCCCTTTATGGGGGATTATTCCACAAAACTTTCCATGCCATAACTCCGGTAAAAATTGATTTATTAAAACGATATTTGATGAAAGTGTTCAACATATAAAGCTAACTCTTTGCTGAAAAAATAAACAAAATCGGTGAACGGACACGCCCACTTTTTGAACATAGTTCTAAAATATTTTTTCGTAAAATTAAAATCGCGATATTTCCATAATTGTATAAGTTATATAAATAAGATTTTACACACATATTAGCCTTTTTAAACAAAACTAAACTGTAAAAAAATTTTGTGGATTTTGGTGAAGTAGGCGTGGCGCCTCCCACTTTTTAGCATAAAAGCTCTGCTATTTTCAAAAGCGATTGGTTGGAATTTCAAGAATGTATTTCAATGAAATTTTGTGAGATGCTTCCCAATAGTATGTAGTATACTCCTGCCAAAAATTACGCAAATCGAATAACAAACAAGCAAGATTTACGGGCAAGTAGTTAACACCCTACTGCCTTTTTTATACCTAGTAGTGCTTCGCACACAAGGTATATTAACTTCATTGGCCTAACGGTAGTATGTAATGGCATAAACGAATCGAGATAGATATTGACTTATATATATCAAAATGTTCAGGAGGAGAAGAGAAATTGATTGAGCCATGTCCGTCCGTCCGTCTGTGAACACGATAACTTGAGTAAATCTTGAGATATCTCAATGAAACTTTGTATGCAGGTTCCTTTTTACATATCTCTGAACGGTATTGAAAATAGGCAAAATCGGATAAAAGCCACGCCCACTTTCTATACATATAATATTTTCGAAAATACAAAAAGAGTGATTATTCAGTACATAATACACCTATAAGGATAAAATTTGGTGTGTACCTTACCGTTAAGGCAAAAAATAAATTTGTGAAGAAATTTTTAAAAAAGGGCGTAGCACCGCCCACTTTTGATTAAGTCAAATTTGGAAATATTATTAATCATAAATCAAAAACCGCTCAAGATAGCAAAATAAAATTCAGCACACATATTTATATTAATACAGGCAATATTTCGAAAAAAAATTAGCGAAATCGGATTAGGTCCACGCCCAATTTTATACGAAAGATTTTGAAAAGGATCATGGATATATTGAATATGCTATAACTTTGCTTAAACTAGCTGTATATCATTTCTATTTCACCTCTAAAGTGCTCGTGGGCAAAGAAAGTCGAAAACACTAAATTTTTGGAAAATGGGCGTGACCCCGCTCCTTTATGGGGGATTATTCCATGAAACTTTCCATGCCATAGCTCCGGTAAAAATTGACTTATTGAAACGATATTTAGAGAAAGTGTTCAACATATAAATCTAACTCTTTGCTGTAAAAATAATCAAAATCGGTGAACGGACACGCCCACTTTTTGAACACAGTTCTGAAAAATTTCTTCGTAAAATTAAAATCGCGATATTTCCATAACTGTATAAGTTATATATATAAGATTTTACACACTCAATAAGCTTTTTAAGAAAAACTAAACTGCAAACAAATTTTGTGGATTTTGTTGAAGTAGGCGTGGCGCCGCCCACTTTTCAGCAAAAAAGGCCTGTTATTTTCAAAAGCGATTGCTTGAAATTTCAAGAAGGTATTTCAATGAAAGTTAGTGAGATGCTTCCCAATAGTATGTAGTATACTCCTGCCAAAAATTATGCAAATCGAATGACAAACAAGCAAGATTTACGGGAAAGTAGTTAACTCCCTATTGCCTTTTTATACCTAGTAGTGCTTCGCACACAAGGTATATTAACTTCATTCGCCTAACGGTAGTATGTAACGCCATAAACGAATCGAGATAGATATTGACTTATATATATCAAAATGTTCAGGAGGAAAAGAGAAATTGATTGAGCCATGTCCGTCCGTCCGTCCGTCCGTCCGTCTGTGAACACGATAACTTGAGTAAATATTGAGATATCTCAATGAAATTTGGTATGCAGGTTCCTTTTCACTTATCTCGGAGCGCTATTGAAAATAGGCAAAATCGGTTAAAAGCCACGCCCTCTTTCTATATATATAATATTTTCGAAAATACAAAAAGAGTGATTATTCAGTACATAATACACCTATAAGGATAATATTTGGTGTGTGCTTTAGCATTAAGGCAAGAAATACATTTTTGAAAAAATTTTTAAAATGGGGCGTGGTACCGCCCTTTTTTGATTAAGTCAAATTTGGAAATATTATTAATCATAAATCAAAAACCGCTCAAGATAGCAAAGTAAAATTCAGCACACATATATATATTAATACAGGCAATATTTCGAAAAAAAATTAGCGAAATCGGGTTAGGTCCACGCCCAATTTTATACGAAAGATTTTGAAAAAGATCATAGATATATTGAATATGCTATAACTTTGCTTAAACTAGCTGTATATCATTTCTATTTCACATCTAAAGTGATCGTGGGCAAAGAAAGTCGAATGTACAAAATTTTTGGAAAATGGGCGTGGCCCCGCCCCTTTATGGGGGATTATTCCACAAAACTTTCCATGCCATAACTCCGGTAAAAATTGAGTTATTGAAACGATATTTAGAGAAAGTGTTCAACATATAAATCTAACTCTTTGCTGTTAAAATGAACAAAATTGGTGAACGGACACGCCCACTTTTTGAACACAGTTCTAAAAAATTTCTTCGTAAAATTAAAATCGCGATATTTCCATAATTGTGCAAGTTATATAAATAAGATTTTACACACGTAATAAGCTTTTAAGCAAAACTAAACTGTATAAAAATTTTGTGGTTTTTGGTGAAGTAGGCGTGGCGCCGCCCACTTTTTAGCATAAAAGTTCTGCTATTTTCAAAAGCGATTGCTTGGAGTTTCAAGAAGGTATTTCAATGAAAGTTAGTGAGATGCTTCCCAATAGTATCTAGTATACGCAAATCGGATAGCAAACACGCAAAATATACGGACAAGTAGTTAACACCATACTGCCTTTTTATACCTAGTAGTGCTTCGCACACAAGGTATATTAACTTCATTCGCCTAACGGTAGGATGTAACGGCATAAACGAATCGAGATAGATATTGACTTATATATATCAAAATGTTCAGGAGGAGAAGAGAAATTGATTTAGCCATGTCCGTCCGTCCGTCCGTCTGTGAACACGATAACTTGAGTAAATCAAAATCGGTGAACGGACACGCCCACTTTTTGAACACAGTTCTGAAAAATTTCTTCGTAAAATTAAAATCGCGATATTTCCATAACTGTATAAGTTATATATATAAGATTTTACACACTCAATAAGCTTTTTAAGAAAAACTAAACTGCAAACAAATTTTGTGGATTTTGTTGAAGTAGGCGTGGCGCCGCCCACTTTTCAGCAAAAAAGGCCTGTTATTTTCAAAAGCGATTGCTTGAAATTTCAAGAAGGTATTTCAATGAAAGTTAGTGAGATGCTTCCCAATAGTATGTAGTATACTCCTGCCAAAAATTATGCAAATCGAATGACAAACAAGCAAGATTTACGGGAAAGTAGTTAACTCCCTATTGCCTTTTTATACCTAGTAGTGCTTCGCACACAAGGTATATTAACTTCATTCGCCTAACGGTAGTATGTAACGCCATAAACGAATCGAGATAGATATTGACTTATATATATCAAAATGTTCAGGAGGAAAAGAGAAATTGATTGAGCCATGTCCGTCCGTCCGTCCGTCCGTCCGTCTGTGAACACGATAACTTGAGTAAATATTGAGATATCTCAATGAAATTTGGTATGCAGGTTCCTTTTCACTTATCTCGGAGCGCTATTGAAAATAGGCAAAATCGGTTAAAAGCCACGCCCTCTTTCTATATATATAATATTTTCGAAAATACAAAAAGAGTGATTATTCAGTACATAATACACCTATAAGGATAATATTTGGTGTGTGCTTTAGCATTAAGGCAAGAAATACATTTTTGAAAAAATTTTTAAAATGGGGCGTGGTACCGCCCTTTTTTGATTAAGTCAAATTTGGAAATATTATTAATCATAAATCAAAAACCGCTCAAGATAGCAAAGTAAAATTCAGCACACATATATATATTAATACAGGCAATATTTCGAAAAAAAATTAGCGAAATCGGGTTAGGTCCACGCCCAATTTTATACGAAAGATTTTGAAAAAGATCATAGATATATTGAATATGCTATAACTTTGCTTAAACTAGCTGTATATCATTTCTATTTCACATCTAAAGTGATCGTGGGCAAAGAAAGTCGAATGTACAAAATTTTTGGAAAATGGGCGTGGCCCCGCCCCTTTATGGGGGATTATTCCACAAAACTTTCCATGCCATAACTCCGGTAAAAATTGAGTTATTGAAACGATATTTAGAGAAAGTGTTCAACATATAAATCTAACTCTTTGCTGTTAAAATGAACAAAATTGGTGAACGGACACGCCCACTTTTTGAACACAGTTCTAAAAAATTTCTTCGTAAAATTAAAATCGCGATATTTCCATAATTGTGCAAGTTATATAAATAAGATTTTACACACGTAATAAGCTTTTAAGCAAAACTAAACTGTATAAAAATTTTGTGGTTTTTGGTGAAGTAGGCGTGGCGCCGCCCACTTTTTAGCATAAAAGTTCTGCTATTTTCAAAAGCGATTGCTTGGAGTTTCAAGAAGGTATTTCAATGAAAGTTAGTGAGATGCTTCCCAATAGTATCTAGTATACGCAAATCGGATAGCAAACACGCAAAATATACGGACAAGTAGTTAACACCATACTGCCTTTTTATACCTAGTAGTGCTTCGCACACAAGGTATATTAACTTCATTCGCCTAACGGTAGGATGTAACGGCATAAACGAATCGAGATAGATATTGACTTATATATATCAAAATGTTCAGGAGGAGAAGAGAAATTGATTTAGCCATGTCCGTCCGTCCGTCCGTCTGTGAACACGATAACTTGAGTAAATCTTGAGATATCTCAATGAAACTTTGTATGCAGGTTCCTTTTTACATATCTCTGAACGGTATTGAAAATAGGCAAAACCGGTTAAAAGCCACGCCCACTTTCTATATATATAATATTTTCGAAAATACAAAAAGAGTGATTATTCAGTACATAATACACCTATAAGGATAAAATTTGGTGTGTACCTTACCGTTAAGGCAAAAAATAAATTTGTGAAGAAATTTTTAAAAAAGGGCGTGGCACCGCCCACTTTTGATTAAGTCAAATTTGGAAATATTGTTAATCATAAATCAAAAACCGCTCAAGATAGCAAAATAAAATTCAGCACACATATTTATAATAATACAGGCAATATTTCGAAAAAAAATTAGCGAAATCGGATTAGGTCCACGCCCAATTTTATACGAAAGATTTTGAAAAGGATCATGGATATATTGAATATGCTATAACTTTGCTTAAACTAGCTGTAGATCATTTCTATTTCACCTCTAAAGTGTTCGTGGGCAAAGAAAGTCGAAAGCACAAAATTTTTCTAAAATGGGCGTGGCCCCGCCCCTTTATGGGGGATTATTCCACAAAACTTTCCATGCCATAACTCCGGTAAAAATTGATTTATTAAAACGATATTTGGAGAAAGTGTTCAACATATAAAGCTAACTCTTTGCTGAAAAAATAAACAAAATCGGTGAACGGACACGCCCACTTTTTGAACATAGTTCTAAAATATTTCTTCGTAAAATTAAAATCGCGATATTTCCATAATTGTATAAGTTATATAAATAAGATTTTACACACATATTAGCCTTTTTAAACAAAACTAAACTGTAAAAAAATTTTGCGGATTTTGGTGAAGTAGGCGTGGCGCCTCACACTTTTAAGCATAAAAGCTCTGCTATTTTCAAAAGCGATTGCTTGGAATTTCAAGAATGTATTTCAATGAAAGTTAGTGACATGCTTCCCAATAGTATGTAGTATACTCCTGCCAAAAATTACGCAAATCGAATAACAAACAAGCAAGATTTACGGACAAGTAGTTAACACCCTACTGCCTTTTTATACCTAGTAGTGCTTCGCACACAAGGTATATTAACTTCATTCGCCTAACGGTAGTATGTAACGCCATAAACGAATCGAGATAGATATTGACTTATATATATCAAAATGTTCAGGAGGAGAAGAGAAATTGATTGAGCCATGTCCGTCCGTCCGTCCGTCCGTCTGTGAACACGATAACTTGAGTAAATCTTGAGATATCTCAATGAAACTTTGTATGCAGGTTCCTTTTTACATATCTCTGAACGGTATTGAAAATAGGCAAAATCGGTTAAAAGCCACGCCCACTTTCTATACATATAATATTTTCGAAAATACAAAAAGAGTGATTATTCAGTACATAATACACCTATAAGGATAAAATTTGGTGTGTACCTTACCGTTAAGGCAAAAAATAAATTTGTGAAGAAATTTTTAAAAAAGGGCGTAGCACCGCCCACTTTTGATTAAGTCAAATTTGGAAATATTATTAATCATAAATCAAAAACCGCTCAAGATAGCAAAATAAAATTCAGCACACATATTTATATTAATACAGGCAATATTTCGAAAAAAAATTAGCGAAATCGGATTAGGTCCACGCCCAATTTTATACGAAAGATTTTGAAAAGGATCATGGATATATTGAATATGCTATAACTTTGCTTAAACTAGCTGTATATCATTTCTATTTCACCTCTAAAGTGCTCGTGGGCAAAGAAAGTCGAATACACAAAATTTTTGGAAAATGGGCGTGACCCCGCTCCTTTATGGGGGATTATTCCATGAAACTTTCCATGCCATAACTCCGGTAAAAATTGACTTATTGAAACGATATTTAGAGAAAGTGTTCAACATATAAATCTAACTCTTTGCTGTAAAAATAATCAAAATCGGTGAACGGACACGCCCACTTTTTGAACACAGTTCTGAAAAATTTCTTCGTAAAATTAAAATCGCGATATTTCCATAACTGTATAAGTTATATATATAAGATTTTACACACTCAATAAGCTTTTTAAGAAAAACTAAACTGCAAACAAATTTTGTGGATTTTGTTGAAGTAGGCGTGGCGCCGCCCACTTTTCAGCAAAAAAGGTCTGTTATTTTCAAAAGCGATTGCTTGAAATTTCAAGAAGGTATTTCAATGAAAGTTAGTGAGATGCTTCCCAATAGTATGTAGTATACTCCTGCCAAAAATTATGCAAATCGAATGACAAACAAGCAAGATTTACGGGAAAGTAGTTAACTCCCTATTGCCTTTTTATACCTAGTAGTGCTTCGCACACAAGGTATATTAACTTCATTCGCCTAACGGTAGTATGTAACGCCATAAACGAATCGAGATAGATATTGACTTATATATATCAAAATGTTCAGGAGGAAAAGAGAAATTGATTGAGCCATGTCCGTCCGTCCGTCCGTCTGTCCGTCCGTCCGTCCGTCCGTCTGTGAACACGATAACTTGAGTAAATCTTGAGATATCTCAATGAAATTTGGTATGCAGGTTCCTTTTCACTTATCTCGGAGCGCTATTGAAAATAGGCAAAATCGGTTAAAAGCCACGCCCTCTTTCTATATATATAATATTTTCGAAAATACAAAAAGAGTGATTATTCAGTACATAATACACCTATAAGGATAATATTTGGTGTGTGCTTTAGCATTAAGGCAAGAAATACATTTTTGAAAAAATTTTTAAAATGGGGCGTGGTACCGCCCTTTTTTGATTAAGTCAAATTTGGAAATATTATTAATCATAAATCAAAAACCGCTCAAGATAGCAAAGTAAAATTCAGCACACATATATATATTAATACAGGCAATATTTCGAAAAAAAATTATCGAAATCGGGTTAGGTCCACGCCCAATTTTATACGAAAGATTTTGAAAAAGATCATAGATATATTGAATATGCTATAACTTTGCTTAAACTAGCTGTATATCATTTCTATTTCACATCTAAAGTGATCGTGGGCAAAGAAAGTCGAATGTACAAAATTTTTGGAAAATGGGCGTGGCCCCGCCCCTTTATGGGGGATTATTCCACAAAACTTTCCATGCCATAACTCCGGTAAAAATTGACTTATTGAAACGATATTTAGAGAAAGTGTTCAACATATAAATCTAACTCTTTGCTGTTAAAATGAACAAAATTGGTGAACGGACACGCCCACTTTTTGAACACAGTTCTAAAAAATTTCTTCGTAAAATTAAAATCGCGATATTTCCATAATTGTGCAAGTTATATAAATAAGATTTTACACACGTAATAAGCTTTTTAACCAAAACTAAACTGTATAAAAATTTTGTGGTTTTTGGTGAAGTAGGCGTGGCGCCGCCCACTTTTTAGCATAAAAGTTCTGCTATTTTCAAAAGCGATTGCTTGGAGTTTCAAGAAGGTATTTCAATGAAAGTTAGTGAGATGCTTCCCAATAGTATCTAGTATACGCAAATCGGATAGCAAACACGCAAAATATACGGACAAGTAGTTAACACCATACTGCCTTTTTATACCTAGTAGTGCTTCGCACACAAGGTATATTAACTTCATTCGCCTAACGGTAGGATGTAACGGCATAAACGAATCGAGATAGATATTGACTTATATATATCAAAATGTTCAGGAGGAGAAGAGAAATTGATTTAGCCATGTCCGTCCGTCCGTCCGTCCGTCTGTGAACACGATAACTTGAGTAAATCTTGAGATATCTCAATGAAACTTTTTATGCAGGTTCCTTTTTACATATCTCTGAACGGTATTGAAAATAGGCAAAACCGGTTAAAAGCCACGCCCACTTTCTATATATATAATATTTTCGAAAATACAAAAAGAGTGATTATTCAGTACATAATACACCTATAAGGATAAAATTTGGTGTGTACCTTACCGTTAAGGCAAAAAATAAATTTGTGAAGAAATTTTTAAAAAAGGGCGTGGCACCGCCCACTTTTGATTAAGTCAAATTTGGAAATATTGTTAATCATAAATCCAAAACCGCTCAAGATAGCAAAATAAAATTCAGCACACATATTTATAATAATACAGGCAATATTTCGAAAAAAAATTAGCGAAATCGGATTAGGTCCACGCCCAATTTTATACGAAAGATTTTGAAAAGGATCATGCATATATTGAATATGCTATAACTTTGCTTAAACTAGCTGTAGATCATTTCTATTTCACCTCTAAAGTGTTCGTGGGCAAAGAAAGTCGAAAGCACAAAATTTTTCTAAAATGGGCGTGGCCCCGCCCCTTTATGGGGGATTATTCCACAAAACTTTCCATGCCATAACTCCGGTAAAAATTGATTTATTAAAACGATATTTGGAGAAAGTGTTCAACATATAAAGCTAACTCTTTGCTGAAAAAATAAACAAAATCGGTGAACGGACACGCCCACTTTTTGAACATAGTTCTAAAATATTTCTTCGTAAAATTAAAATCGCGATATTTCCATAATTGTATAAGTTATATAAATAAGATTTTACACACATATTAGCCTTTTTAAACAAAACTAAACTGTAAAAAAATTTTGCGGATTTTGGTGAAGTAGGCGTGGCGCCTCACACTTTTAAGCATAAAAGCTCTGCTATTTTCAAAAGCGATTGCTTGGAATTTCAAGAATGTATTTCAATGAAATTTTGTGACATGCTTCCCAATAGTATGTAGTATACTCCTGCCAAAAATTACGCAAATCGAATAACAAACAAGCAAGATTTACGGACAAGTAGTTAACACCCTACTGCCTTTTTATACCTAGTAGTGCTTCGCACACAAGGTATATTAACTTCATTCGCCTAACGGTAGTATGTAACGGCATAAACGAATCGAGATAAATATTGACTTATATATATCAAAATGTTCAGGAGGAGAAGAGAAATTGATTGAGCCATGTCCGTCCGTCCGTCCGTCTGTCCGTCTGTGAACACGATAACTTGAGTAAATCTTGAGATATCTCAATGAAACTTTGTATGCAGGTTCCTTTTTACATATCTCTGAACGGTATTGAAAATAGGCAAAATCGGTTAAAAGCCACGCCCACTTTCTATACATATAATATTTTCGAAAATACAAAAAGAGTGATTATTCAGTACATAATACACCTATAAGGATAAAATTTGGTGTGTACCTTACCGTTAAGGCAAAAAATAAATTTGTGAAGAAATTTTTAAAAAAGGGCGTAGCACCGCCCACTTTTGATTAAGTCAAATTTGGAAATATTATTAATCATAAATCAAAAACCGCTCAAGATAGCAAAATAAAATTCAGCACACATATTTATATTAATACAGGCAATATTTCGAAAAAAAATTAGCGAAATCGGATTAGGCCCACGCCCAATTTTATACGAAAGATTTTGAAAAGGATCAGGGATATATTGAATATGCTATAACTTTGCTTAAACTAGCTGTATATCATTTCTATTTCACCTCTAAAGTGTTCGTGGGCAAAGAAAGTCGAAAGCACAAAATTTTTCTAAAATGGGCGTGGCCCCGCCCCTTTATGGGGGATTATTCCACAAAACTTTCCATGCCATAACTCCGGTCAAAATTGATTTATTAAAACGATATTTGGAGAAAGTGTTCAACATATAAAGCTAACTCTTTGCTGAAAAAATAAACAAAATCGGTGAACGGACACGCCCACTTTTTGAACATAGTTCTAAAATATTTCTTCGTAAAATTAAAATCGCGATATTTCCATAATTGTATAAGTTATATAAATAAGATTTTACACACATATTAGCCTTTTTAAACAAAACTAAACTGTAAAAAAATTTTGCGGATTTTGGTGAAGTAGGCGTGGCGCCTCACACTTTTTAGCATAAAAGCTCTGCTATTTTCAAAAGCGATTGGTTGGAATTTCAAGAATGTATTTCAATGAAATTTTGTGAGATGCTTCCCAATACGAGTAGTATGTAGTATACTCCTGCCAAAAATTACGCAAATCGAATAATAAACAAGCAAGATTTACGGACAAGTAGTTAACACCCTACTGCCTTTTTATACCTAGTAGTGCTTCGCACACAAGGTATATTAACTTCATTCGCCTAACGGTAGTATGTAACGGCATAAACGAATCGAGATAGATATTGACTTATATATATCAAAATGTTCAGGAGGAGAAGAGAAATTGATTGAGCCATGTCCGTCCGTCCGTCTGTGAACACGATAACTTGAGTAAATCTTGAGATATCTCAATGAAACTTTGTATGCAGGTTCCTTTTTACATATCTCTGAACGGTATTGAAAATAGGCAAAATCGGTTAAAAGCCACGCCCACTTTCTATACATATAATATTTTCGAAAATACAAAAAGAGTGATTATTCAGTACATAATACACCTATAAGGATAAAATTTGGTGTGTACCTTACCGTTAAGGCAAAAAATAAATTTGTGAAGAAATTTTTAAAAAAGGGCGTAGCACCGCCCACTTTTGATTAAGTCAAATTTGGAAATATTATTAATCATAAATCAAAAACCGCTCAAGATAGCAAAATAAAATTCAGCACACATATTTATATTAATACAGGCAATATTTCGAAAAAAAATTAGCGAAATCGGATTAGGTCCACGCCCAATTTTATACGAAAGATTTTGAAAAGGATCATGGATATATTGAATATGCTATAACTTTGCTTAAACTAGCTGTATATCATTTCTATTTCACCTCTAAAGTGTTCGTGGGCAAAGAAAGTCGAAAGCACAAAATTTTTCTAAAATGGGCGTGGCCCCGCCCCTTTATGGGGGATTATTCCACAAAACTTTCCATGCCATAACTCCGGTAAAAATTGATTTATTAAAACGATATTTGGAGAAAGTGTTCAACATATAAAGCTAACTCTTTGCTGAAAAAATAAACAAAATCGGTGAACGGACACGCCCACTTTTTGAACATAGTTCTAAAATATTTCTTCGTAAAATTAAAATCGCGATATTTCCATAATTGTATAAGTTATATAAATAAGATTTTACACACATATTAGCCTTTTTAAACAAAACTAAACTGTAAAAAAATTTTGCGGATTTTGGTGAAGTAGGCGTGGCGCCTCACACTTTTTAGCATAAAAGCTCTGCTATTTTCAAAAGCGATTGCTTGGAATTTCAAGAATGTATTTCAATGAAATTTTGTGAGATGCTTCCCAATAAAATGTAGTATACTCCTGCCAAAAATTACGCAAATCGAATAACAAACAAGCAAGATTTACGGGCAAGTAGTTAACACCCTACTGCCTTTTTTTAAATTAATTTTTTTTATTTTCATACCTTTCATGAACATGAGGAAAGCTATTTATATTTTGTTATTTAGTGATAATTGAATTTACCACTCACAAAAGAAGTGTTTTTAATCGAAAACAATCAGTTGCCTTTATAACAACTTTTCCGTTATTAAAATAGACCTGAGTAAATTGGGATCCCAAAACAGATCACTACTAGGTATTTAATGTTCGGTTACACCCGAACTTAGACTTCCTTACTAGTTTTAAATTAATTTTTTTTATTTTCATACCTTTCATGAACATGAGGAAAGCTATTTATATTTTGTTATTTAGTGATAATTGAATTTACCACTCACAAAAGAAGTGTTTTTAATCGAAAACAATCAGTTGCCTTTATAACAACTTTTCCGTTATTAAAATAGACCTGAGTAAATTGGGATCCCAAAACAGATCACTACTAGGTATTTAATGTTCGGTTACACCCGAACTTAGACTTCCTTACTAGTTAAATTATATAAATATGTATTGATTAATGGACACATATATCCGTGTATCAAAAATTTCACAAAATACGTTAAAAGTTATGGGCATGGCACGCCTTCTTTTCCAAGGTTATATATAGACATAGTATAACCCTTGAATAGATCGATTAAGTACTTTTGGCTCATGTAAGCGGTTAATACTTTATAAGCAAGGGGCGTGGCCGCGCCCACCAAATTCGCCATTGTTTAGGCTCGGAATAGATTGGTTTTTAAAATGGGCGAAATCGGATGACGCCCCCTTTTTCTGAGAACTAACGCTGGGTATTTAATGTTCGGTTCACCCGAACTTAGGCTTCCTTACTTGTTTTCTTTTACTTTTGTTTTAAAGACAGTTTAATTAAGCTTACCATTTTTTATACCTAGTAGTGCTTCGCACACAAGGTATATTAACTTCATTCGCCTAACGGTAGTATGTAACGCCATAAACGAATCGAGATAGATATTGACTTATATATATCAAAATGTTCAGGAGGAAAAGAGAAATTGATTGAGCCATGTCCGTCCGTCCGTCCGTCTGTCCGTCCGTCCGTCCGTCCGTCTGTGAACACGATAACTTGAGTAAATCTTGAGATATCTCAATGAAATTTGGTATGCAGGTTCCTTTTCACTTATCTCGGAGCGCTATTGAAAATAGGCAAAATCGGTTAAAAGCCACGCCCTCTTTCTATATATATAATATTTTCGAAAATACAAAAAGAGTGATTATTCAGT
This sequence comes from Sphenella marginata, assembly GCA_951509765.1. Classification (NCBI taxonomy): domain Eukaryota; kingdom Metazoa; phylum Arthropoda; class Insecta; order Diptera; family Tephritidae; genus Sphenella; species Sphenella marginata. The sequence continues at coordinate 10,231,821 of OX608078.1, forward strand.
ACATAATACACCTATAAGGATAATATTTGGTGTGTGCTTTAGCATTAAGGCAAGAAATACATTTTTGAAAAAATTTTTAAAATGGGGCGTGGTACCGCCCTTTTTTGATTAAGTCAAATTTGGAAATATTATTAATCATAAATCAAAAACCGCTCAAGATAGCAAAGTAAAATTCGGCACACATATATATATTAATACAGGCAATATTTCGAAAAAAAATTATCGAAATCGGGTTAGGTCCACGCCCAATTTTATACGAAAGATTTTGAAAAAGATCATAGATATATTGAATATGCTATAACTTTGCTTAAACTAGCTGTATATCATTTCTATTTCACATCTAAAGTGATCGTGGGCAAAGAAAGTCGAATGTACAAAATTTTTGGAAAATGGGCGTGGCCCCGCCCCTTTATGGGGGATTATTCCACAAAACTTTCCATGCCATAACTCCGGTAAAAATTGACTTATTGAAACGATATTTAGAGAAAGTGTTCAACATATAAATCTAACTCTTTGCTGTTAAAATGAACAAAATTGGTGAACGGACACGCCCACTTTTTGAACACAGTTCTAAAAAATTTCTTCGTAAAATTAAAATCGCGATATTTCCATAATTGTGCAAGTTATATAAATAAGATTTTACACACGTAATAAGCTTTTTAAGCAAAACTAAACTGTATAAAAATTTTGTGGTTTTTGGTGAAGTAGGCGTGGCGCCGCCCACTTTTTAGCATAAAAGTTCTGCTATTTTCAAAAGCGATTGCTTGGAGTTTCAAGAAGGTATTTCAATGAAAGTTAGTGAGATGCTTCCCAATAGTATCTAGTATACGCAAATCGGATAGCAAACACGCAAAATATACGGACAAGTAGTTAACACCATACTGCCTTTTTATACCTAGTAGTGCTTCGCACACAAGGTATATTAACTTCATTCGCCTAACGGTAGGATGTAACGGCATAAACGAATCGAGATAGATATTGACTTATATATATCAAAATGTTCAGGAGGAGAAGAGAAATTGATTTAGCCATGTCCGTCCGTCCGTCCGTCCGTCTGTGAACACGATAACTTGAGTAAATCTTGAGATATCTCAATGAAACTTTGTATGCAGGTTCCTTTTTACATATCTCTGAACGGTATTGAAAATAGGCAAAACCGGTTAAAAGCCACGCCCACTTTCTATATATATAATATTTTCGAAAATACAAAAAGAGTGATTATTCAGTACATAATACACCTATAAGGATAAAATTTGGTGTGTACCTTACCGTTAAGGCAACAAATAAATTTGTGAAGAAATTTTTAAAAAAGGGCGTGGCACCGCCCACTTTTGATTAAGTCAAATTTGGAAATATTGTTAATCATAAATCAAAAACCGCTCAAGATAGCAAAATAAAATTCAGCACACATATTTATAATAATACAGGCAATATTTCGAAAAAAAATTAGCGAAATCGGATTAGGTCCACGCCCAATTTTATACGAAAGATTTTGAAAAGGATCATGGATATATTGAATATGCTATAACTTTGCTTAAACTAGCTGTAGATCATTTCTATTTCACCTCTAAAGTGTTCGTGGGCAAAGAAAGTCGAAAGCACAAAATTTTTCTAAAATGGGCGTGGCCCCGCCCCTTTATGGGGGATTATTCCACAAAACTTTCCATGCCATAACTCCGGTAAAAATTGATTTATTAAAACGATATTTGGAGAAAGTGTTCAACATATAAAGCTAACTCTTTGCTGAAAAAATAAACAAAATCGGTGAACGGACACGCCCACTTTTTGAACATAGTTCTAAAATATTTCTTCGTAAAATTAAAATCGCGATATTTCCATAATTGTATAAGTTATATAAATAAGATTTTACACACATATTAGCCTTTTTAAACAAAACTAAACTGTAAAAAAATTTTGCGGATTTTGGTGAAGTAGGCGTGGCGCCTCACACTTTTAAGCATAAAAGCTCTGCTATTTTCAAAAGCGATTGCTTGGAATTTCAAGAATGTATTTCAATGAAATTTTGTGACATGCTTCCCAATAGTATGTAGTATACTCCTGCCAAAAATTACGCAAATCGAATAACAAACAAGCAAGATTTACGGACAAGTAGTTAACACCCTACTGCCTTTTTATACCTAGTAGTGCTTCGCACACAAGGTATATTAACTTCATTCGCCTAACGGTAGTATGTAACGGCATAAACGAATCGAGATAAATATTGACTTATATATATCAAAATGTTCAGGAGGAGAAGAGAAATTGATTGAGCCATGTCCGTCCGTCCGTCCGTCTGTCCGTCTGTGAACACGATAACTTGAGTAAATCTTGAGATATCTCAATGAAACTTTGTATGCAGGTTCCTTTTTACATATCTCTGAACGGTATTGAAAATATGCAAAATCGGTTAAAAGCCACGCCCACTTTCTATACATATAATATTTTCGAAAATACAAAAAGAGTGATTATTCAGTACATAATACACCTATAAGGATAAAATTTGGTGTGTACCTTACCGTTAAGGCAAAAAATAAATTTGTGAAGAAATTTTTAAAAAAGGGCGTAGCACCGCCCACTTTTGATTAAGTCAAATTTGGAAATATTATTAATCATAAATCAAAAACCGCTCACGATAGCAAAATAAAATTCAGCACACATATTTATATTAATACAGGCAATATTTCGAAAAAAAATTAGCGAAATCGGATTAGGCCCACGCCCAATTTTATACGAAAGATTTTGAAAAGGATCAGGGATATATTGAATATGCTATAACTTTGCTTAAACTAGCTGTATATCATTTCTATTTCACCTCTAAAGTGTTCGTGGGCAAAGAAAGTCGAAAGCACAAAATTTTTCTAAAATGGGCGTGGCCCCGCCCCTTTATGGGGGATTATTCCACAAAACTTTCCATGCCATAACTCCGGTAAAAATTGATTTATTAAAACGATATTTGGAGAAAGTGTTCAACATATAAAGCTAACTCTTTGCTGAAAAAATAAACAAAATCGGTGAACGGACACGCCCACTTTTTGAACATAGTTCTAAAATATTTCTTCGTAAAATTAAAATCGCGATATTTCCATAATTGTATAAGTTATATAAATAAGATTTTACACACATATTAGCCTTTTTAAACAAAACTAAACTGTAAAAAAATTTTGCGGATTTTGGTGAAGTAGGCGTGGCGCCTCACACTTTTTAGCATAAAAGCTCTGCTATTTTCAAAAGCGATTGCTTGGAATTTCAAGAATGTATTTCAATGAAATTTTGTGACATGCTTCCCAATAGTATGTAGTATACTCCTGCCAAAAATTACGCAAATCGAATAATAAACAAGCAAGATTTACGGACAAGTAGTTAACACCCTACTGCCTTTTTATACCTAGTAGTGCTTCGCACACAAGGTATATTAACTTCATTCGCCTAACGGTAGTATGTAACGGCATAAACGAATCGAGATAGATATTGACTTATATATATCAAAATGTTCAGGAGGAGAAGAGAAATTGATTGAGCCATGTCCGTCCGTCCGTCTGTGAACACGATAACTTGAGTAAATCTTGAGATATCTCAATGAAACTTTGTATGCAGGTTCCTTTTTACATATCTCTGAACGGTATTGAAAATAGGCAAAATCGGTTAAAAGCCACGCCCACTTTCTATACATATAATATTTTCGAAAATACAAAAAGAGTGATTATTCAGTACATAATACACCTATAAGGATAAAATTTGGTGTGTACCTTACCGTTAAGGCAAAAAATAAATTTGTGAAGAAATTTTTAAAAAAGGGCGTAGCACCGCCCACTTTTGATTAAGTCAAATTTGGAAATATTATTAATCATAAATCAAAAACCGCTCAAGATAGCAAAATAAAATTCAGCACACATATTTATATTAATACAGGCAATATTTCGAAAAATTCAATCTGTCACTAAAGTGTGGTGTTTTTCCAACAGCATGGAAAGAGTCGTTTCTTCTACCGCTTCACAAAAGCGGAAGCAAGGCTTCTATTGAGAACTATCGTGGCATAGCAAAGCTGTCTGCCATCCCAAAAGTGTTTGAAGCTATTGTTACCAATCAGCTTACGAATCCTATCTCTGCCTTGATTTCTGACTGTCAACACGGGTTCTGTAAGGGAAAGTCCACCGTTACAAACTTACTTGAATTTACAAATCATGTCTCAAATGGCTTTAGAAAAAATCTGCACACCGACGTTATTTATACTGATTTCAGCAAAGCTTTCGATAAAGTGTGTCACTCGTTACTTATTCATAAACTAGATCAGCTGGGTTTCCAGCCGGGTCTCAATCGCTGGATCTCTTCTTACCTTAGTGACAGAACACAAAAAGTAGTGTTTAAAAACTGTGAATCCGATGTTATTAGTGTCTCCTCTGGAGTTCCTCAAGGAAGCCATCTGGGCCCGATTCTGTTCTTGTTGTTTATAAATGACATTTCTACAGTAATAGAATTTTCGAAAATGTTAATGTATGCCGACGATGTAAAGCTTTTCATGTCATTCGCATCACCCGAAGATAGCAATAAGCTTCAATCAGACCTAAATACACTAGTTACTTGGTGCGATTTAAATTATATGCCGCTTAATCTAAAGAAATGTAAATACATGCGTTTTTCGAGAGGAATTTCACAGCCAGCTTCCTATACAATTAACAATTATAGTCTTGAGCAAATGTATGATTTTGTTGACCTTGGGGTTACTATGGATTACAAACTCAATTTCAACTGCCACATTAACGTAACAGTCAATAAAGCTAGAGGCGTTCTAGCATTTGTTAAACGATGGTCTAAAGAATTTAGCGACCCTTATGTAACTAAAACTCTCTTTACTACATTAGTCAGACCGATACTTGAATACGGTTCTATTATTTGGAACCCGCGTTACCAGGTCCACGTGGATCGCTTAGAATCAGTTCAAAAACAATTTTTACTATTTGCCTTAAGAGATCTTCACTGGGATCCCTTGTATAATTTGCCATCTTATACGAGTCGCTTAAAACTAATTAATCTTCACAGCCTTTCTAGTCGGAGGGAAATGCTTGGAATTGTCTTCATGATTAAATTACTAAATGGTTCAATCGTAAGCCCGTTTCTTTTGAGCGAAGTGAACTTCAATGTACCTTCTCGTCCATCAAGACATTTTAAACCACTTATCTTGAAACAGTGCCGAACTAATTTTGAATTAAATGAGCCTTTTCGTTGTTTGTGGCGCCTCACACTTTTTAGCATAAAAGCTCTGCTATTTTCAAAAGCGATTGCTTGGAATTTCAAGAATGTATTTCAATGAAATTTTGTGAGATGCTTCCCAATAGTATGTAGTATACTCCTGCCAAAAATTACGCAAATCGAATAACAAACAAGCAAGATTTACGGGCAAGTAGTTAACACCCTACTGCCTTTTTTTAAATTAATTTTTTTTATTTTCATACCTTTCATGAACATGAGGAAAGCTATTTATATTTTGTTATTTAGTGATAATTGAATTTACCACTCACAAAAGAAGTGTTTTTAATCGAAAACAATCAGTTGCCTTTATAACAACTTTTCCGTTATTAAAATAGACCTGAGTAAATTGGGATCCCAAAACAGATCACTACTAGGTATTTAATGTTCGGTTACACCCGAACTTAGACTTCCTTACTAGTTTTTTCTTATCTATATTAATAAATTAAGCTTGTTTGTTAAATTTGAAAAGAATTTTGATTTGTTTGTTTATTGTTTGTTTTGTATGGGCTGAAAGATAAATCCCATGTCTGGCTAAAGGAGCAGCTGATTGGTGTGGGTGTTGCACTTTAGCATTAGAGGGGACGTGAATGGGAGGTGACTGGGACAGACAGGACTGTTAGGAACATGGGACGATAACTGACGGACGGATATGTGTCAGGCTAAAGGGACAGGGCTTTCTCTTTTTCTTCCCTCTCTTTCCCTCCTATGTAGATTTCACCAGGCATGAACCTCCTTTTTGTTTATGTAGCTGAAGGTAAGGCAGGTGAGCAAAAACCTACCCCATCCGACGAGCTACCGGGATCGCCACCATGCCACTTGCCACCTTTGCTTTGCCCCAACAGCCAGTTACATTACAATGGCGCCCAACAAAAAGCCCAATTTTCGATTTTTTTTTTTTTTCAATTTTTAATTTTAAATATTTTGGAATTTTTATCTCGATTTCCGTTTCATTTCTATTTTGTTTTAGTCTTCATTCATTAAATAATTTTTTTCTTTTGCTATAATAAATTTCCTTTCTTTCTGCTTTCCTGTTTTTAAAAGACCTCTTTGCTTTTACATATGTAACTATTTATTTTTGTTTTCAATAACGTTCCTTTTTATAATTTCGGTTTACATTTTCCTTTTTTTCCTTTATTTTGATGTTCGATTTCCTTCTCTGACTGGCCTGATAACAGTTGTAACTATGACCTCGCCGAGGTGCAACACCAACACACACCAATATTACACCAAGTTAAATCTTTCACAAATAAACAAACATCCAACAACAACAAGCCGATGGATGCCGATGAGTTCCACTTTTGGCGTTGCTGAAGAAGCTTTAAATATTCGCAATGCCACTTCTTCCAAAACTGTTATTGTATGAAACACACACGCTGCCATCTACTAAGTCGATTCATATCAATTGTTGCGAGTTCAGGTTCTACCACAGACGTAAAAGATGCGCCAATCAGAAAGTGCCAAGGTGTCAATACCTCAACGTTGTTAGGGTTCTCTGATATGGGACATAAAGAAAGTGAATTTATAATAGCAGATATCTGGCACACAAGTGTGCGAAGGTCATCGAAATTTAAATTGCAAAGGCCAACAACTCGGTAAAATGATACTTTGTCATTTTTACTGCGGCTTCCCATAAACCGCCGAAGTGAGGAGAGCGAGGGGGTATGAACTTCCATTGAATTCCAATGTTGGCACACTGCTCGTGAATCGCTATCGAATGCTTTTGATCGAAGACTAGTTTTTTCACGTCCGATAGCTCATTTTTAGTTCCAACAAAATTAGTAGCGTTGTCCGACCATATGATTTGTGGTTTACCACGTGTACAAATAAATCTCTTTAGGGCTGCGAGGAATGATGAGGTTGCTAAATCTTTTACCAGCTCCATGTGAACGGCTTTGGTTGAAAAGCAAATGAATATAGAAATGTAGCATTTTATTGGCGATCGATTTCGTACATCAGAGTTGTAGAAAAACGGTTCACAAAAGTCCACTCCGGTGATTAAAAATGCTCGATTGAATTGCACTCTTGCGGCTGGTAAACTTCCCATTAAATGCTCCATAGTCTTAGGCTTGATATGAAAACAACGAACGCATTTTGTTGACGCCAACGTCTTCATTCCCACAGTTTGTTGGAATGCATTGCAACGAATATGATACATCTCCAATTTCGTCTGCATTTTTCGATAAACTTGTGACATCAACGCACGCTTACGTTGCAATAAAAGCGTGCGACCAGAATATATGTTTATGTACATATATACCTGAATGTGTATACACGTTCTCACGCTGTATGTTAATGATAATTCCTATGTATTTCTTTTGTATAAATAGAGCAACATTTTTGTAAAATAAAGGCAGTTGTAGTCAACAAGCAAAATAAACCAATATCTTAAATACTAAACATTCTGGTGACCCCGAGAACAATAATGGCAGCCTTCATGGACTTGGTAAATCAACAAAACACAACAGGCAACATCATACAGGCCATTATACGAAACTTCAAGAAGGACTCCGCTGCAAGAAAAGAATCGGCGGAATACTATACGGAGCGGCTCAATAGACTTGAAAAGGAATGGGCAAACTTCGAATCCACAGACAACGAAATTCGTTGTCTAGAAAATCCGCCCTTGAAGCACAATTACTTCAGCAATGACTACTACAACTCGATTATGCAATTGGTCTTGGAGTATAGAGACATTTTCGAGACTGGGGCTGCTCAGTTCGCTCCAAAACAAGCTCAACCCAAACCTCAGGTGGCACAAACCCAACCTCAGATGGCCCAAACTCAGCCCCAGCAGCATGTTGTACTGCAATCAGAAGCAAGCAGCTTCATCAAATTAGTACGCAGGCAAGGGGTAATGATGGCGTCATTACAACGCGCATTGGATGACACAGTTTCACCTAGATGCCAACCGGTGATTGAAAAGCTATGGGCAAATATCCAGGACATCCATTTTCAAATTTATGAGATGTTCGACGATCCATCTCATGAGGGTTATAATGAAAGCCAAGGAAAGGGTACGAGGGAGTTTCAAAGCGGGGGAAAGTAACCCGCAAACAATGCCATTCAAAAAGCAATCGGTCACATTGCCGAAGATAACAATCCCAAAATTTGATGGCAGTTATCTTAAGTGGCAAGAGTTTTACGACTTATTCACACAGCTTGTCATCAGTCAACCACTTTCAAAGGTTCAGAAGATGTACTACCTGAAGACTCACGTGGTCGGGGAGGCTGGAAATCTCATTAAACATTTTGCCTCAACAGAGGATAATTTCGAAGCCGCCTGGTCCGTACTTCTGGAGCGGTACAACAACAAACGCCTACTCGTTAGTAAGCTTATAAACGAGCTCCTCAGTTCCATGGGAGGTTCATCAATGGACAGCATTGAGAAGCTGCATGACACTACGAAAGAGTGTCTGTTAGCGTTAAAAAATCTTAAAATAGATACTTCAACATGGGATCCACTGCTTCTTCACCTACTATTGAAGAAATTGGACCAGCCAACACGTTTACGCTACGAGCAATCCTTGTTGAAACCCCGTGAAGTGCAAACAATTCAAGAGTTCCTGCAATTTCTTGAGAAACATTTCCAATCCATGGAAGCTATGGGTAGCAAAATTTCTATCCCTCATGCAAAGGTCTGCACTTCGGTTACGGCAAAGAATAATAACAACGACGCTTGCAGCCTGTGCAAAAAGGGAAAGCACCAATTATTTTCGTGCAGAGAATTTCTCCAACAATCTCCATCAGCGCGCTTTCAATTCATACAGAAACAGAAGTTTTGTCACAACTGTCTCAAACCCGGACATTCTGCAAAAACCTGCGCACTTAGAAATTGTTTAAAATGTAACAAAAAGCACAACACCTTGTTGCATTTCGAGGATGCTAGCAAAGACACAACAATGTCAACCATTCCAGCGGAATCAACTGATTTGAAAACTGCCAAACCATTCACAATCAAAGCAACAATTTCAAACCAGGAAGCCACGTCACTAGAAACCTCCAAACTCTCACGAGCAACCACATATGTACTACTCAGCACTGCAATGGTAAAAGTCAAGGGAAATGGAACAGAAGTGCAGTGCCGTGCAATCTTAGATTCAGGATCTCAAGTGAATTTTGTTACTGAGAGACTGGTAAAGCGACTGGGTATCTCAACTAAGCCATCCTCCATTTCTATCAACGGCATAGGCTCGAGTAACACTAAGGTACAACACAGAGTCAATATTGCGTTATATTCCCGAATCAACACTTTCACCACACGGCTAGAGGCAGCAGTGTTACCTCATATCATATCCCCACAACCCTCTCAGGACATCAATATCGAAGAATGGAAGATTCCAGCGAATATCACGCTAGCTGATCCAGTATTTAATCGTCCCGACAAAATTGACATATTGTTGGGAGCAGAATTTTATAACCAGCTGATGGCAGTGGGACAAATTAAATTATCCGAAGACTTACCCATTCTGCAAAATACGGTTTTAGGATGGATCGTTTCAGGAAAAGTTGGTGGCAACTACATAACAAACGCAACATGTGGAGTATGCACCGAAGATGACATCAATTTAGAAGCTGCATTTTCTAGGCTTTGGGAACTTGAGAAAGTTGCATCACGAGGAAAACAATTATCCACTGCTGAAAAACAGTGCCAAACTCATTTCGCTCAAAATACAACAATCACTGAAAGTGGAAGGTTTATGGTCAAATTGCCGTTTCACGACAACATAGAGGCCTTAGGAGAATCGTATGGAATCGCATATAATCGATTCCTTGCCTTGGAACGCCGATTATCAAAATCTCCAGAGACAAAAAATCAATGTATCAAATTTATGGAAGAATATGAGAGGTTGGGACACATGACGCAGGTGAAAATTGACTCCATCGGGAAGCCTAGGTACTTCATTCCTCATCATTGCATCATGAGGCCTGAAAGTCGTACCACGAAATTGCGGGTAGTATTCGACGCATCCGCAAAATCAACTTCCGGAATGTCCCTGAACGACCTCATGTATACCGGCCCTACAGTCCAGAGCGAACTGTTTACTATTTTGCTTCGTTTTCGTCTACCTAAATTTGTGTTCAGCACAGATGTGGAAAAAATGTATCGCCAGATGCTCATTCATCCGGAAGATAGAAAATTCCAACTCATCATCTGGAGAAATAATCCAAGTATGCCAATAACGCATTATCAATTAAATACAATCACATATGGGACTAGATCAGCTCCATATTTGGCGACGAAATGCCTACAAAAAATTGCACAGGAAAATATGTTACAATATCCTCTCGGTGCTCAGTTTCTACAAAACAATTTTTACGTAGATGACGGAATTGGTGGGTCAGACAGCTTAGCCACAACTATTGAGATTCAACAGCAGTTAATACACATCTTAAAGCAACATGGTCTCAACCTACAAAAGTGGTATCCCAATAATGCACAATTACTGCAAAATGTTGGCATGGAGGACCAGGAAGTCGATGTCGACTTCGACAATGATGTCAACCAAACCATTAAAACCCTGGGCTTAACATGGATGCCCAAGATCGATCGATTTTGCGTCAAGGTGCACCTGGGAAGTTGCAGTGTAATCACTAAACGGTCAGTCAGTGCAGATATAGCCCGACTGTTCGATCCTTTGGGAATACTGGCACCAATAGTAGTCACTGCCAAAATCTTTATTCAAGATCTCTGGCAACTTAAATTAGAATGGGACGAAGCATTGCCAGCCGACTTGAGTGCAAAATGGGCATCATTCCGGAGGGACTTAAAAAAGCTAAACAACATGCAAGTTTCAAGGCACGTGTTCGAAGGATACATTCCAACGAAAGTTCAAATTCATGCATTTGCAGATGCATCCGAAAAGGCATATGGGGCTGCGATATACATAAGATCAGAGCTGAACAACGGACAAGTAATCGTAAGGCTGTTGTGTGCCAAATCACGAGTAGCACCTTTAAAGTGGCAAACTCTTCCACGGCTGGAGCTCTGTGCATCAGTGTTGGGAGCTCAACTTAGCACAAGGATAAAGACGGACTTAAAGCTAGATGTTCCTACGTACTATTGGACTGATTCACAAATAGTCCTGGCATGGATTAACTCACCTTCATCATCGTACCAAACATTCGTAGCGAACCGAATAGCTACAATTCAGGAGCACACTATTGCTGAACAGTGGCGGCACATAGGCTCCAAAGACAACCCGGCCGACATTATATCAAGGGGATTACCGCCGGGGAAGCTTGAAAATTGCAGCCTATCATCAAAATATGTCATCAAAATATTCCAAGGCAATATCAACAATAGACGAAACTACTAACATGGAACGCAAGAAGCTGACATCAGTACCTGTAACAAGTACCATTGTTCAGGAAAGCATGCTTCATAACATCCGACATATATGTCATCAAAATATTCCAAGGCAATATCAACAATAGACGAAACTACTAACATGGAACGCAAGAAGCTGACATCAGTACCTGTAACAAGTACCATTGTTCAGGAAAGCATGCTTCATAACATCCGACATAATGGCCTTTTCAACATATTACAAAGAGTTGTAGGATACGTGTTAAGATTCATCAATCGAACCCGAAAACGATCACAGCAATCAGGCATTTCATTGACAGTGCTTGAACTAAAAGCCTCGCTTATGGTCATAGTTCGCACAACGCAGCAGTTAGACTTCCAGGACGAGCTGAAGCAGCTCAAAGAATTCAACGTGGTTGGCAAGAACAGCCCATATCGCAGCCTTTCCCCGTTTCTGGACAACGATGGCATCTTACGCGTAGGAGGTCGCCTACAAGAATCAGTACTAAGGTTCGATGCCAAACATCCAATGATACTTCCTTATAAAAATCCAATAACCAAGTTGCTTATTCAAATGATCCACAAAGAAAACCGGCATTGTGGACCCCAAGCACTATTATCTGTTACAAGGCAACGATTTTGGCCAATAAAGGGAAGACTATTGACTCGGTCAATTGTGGCAAACTGCGTTAGATGTAACCGAGCTAAACCAAGGCTGCTGGGCCAAATCATGGGTAATCTTCCATCAACAAGGGTAACTCCAGCACGACCATTCATCAACTCTGGCGTAGACTTCTGTGGACCATTCTCGGTTCACTTCAAGATTAGAGGAAAACGACCACAAAAGGCATATATAGCCGTGTTTTGCTGTTCATAAGCCGAAGAGGACATTGCCTAAATTTATATTGTGACAACGCAACAAATTTCGTAGGGGCAAGAAACCAGCTGGCTGAACTCAACGATGCGGTGCATGCCGACTCTGCACGTGAATCCATCATAAATCAATGTGCCACAAAGGGAATCACATTTCATTTCATTCCACCTAGAAGTCCACATTTTGGTGGACTATGTGAAGCAGCCGTAAAATCGGCAAAGCATCTCCTAGTCAGAAGCACCTCGACAGCATCACTGACTTATGAAGAATTGGACACGGTTGTCATAGAGGTGGAAGGCATCCTTAATTCCAGGCCCATCAGTCCAATGTCCGAGGACCCCAACGATCTTGCAGCTCTAACTCCAGGCCATTTTCTCATAGGAGAACCCATTAATGCGCAATTAGACACAAATTCTGAAACACAAAAAATGAGCCTACTAACCAGATGGAAATTAGTCTCCCACCTCAAGCTGGCTTTTTGGAAGCGATGGTCAAGCGAATATTTGACTGAGCTTTAGTCAAGGCACAAATGGAAGATCGAGCAGCAAAATGTCAAAATAGGTGACATGGTGATAGTAAAAGAAGACAGCTCGCCAGTACTTCACTGACCGCTAGGGCGAGTCGTCAATGTATACAAAGGAAAAGACGATGTGGTGCGGGTGGCAGATGTGAAAACCGCAACTGGTACTTGTAGGAGGCCAATTCATCGGCTATCTCCCCTACCTATCGAGACAAATAGTGAGTCAGAAGAAAAAACAACCAGCATACCGGTCGAAAAAATTCCACCAAAGAAAGAAATCCATTCCTTGCACAAAGGATTTGCTACGCTACTAATATCACTACTGATCCTCCCCATAGCTTTGGGAGCTCAAATTGAAAACAGGAGATTTTGGTCAAAGCTTGGCATTCACTTTGAGGGAATTGGATCAACCGCTATATCCTCATCGGAGTGGAACCTTATAATTTACTACGACCTGAAAGGATTCACAGCAGAACTGGCAGCACTGTCAAATGGTACAATGGCGTTGCGACATTTGTGTCAAGAGATGAAGCAAAAACTCATATGCAATGCTTTGGTAAAGCACTTTGAACAGAATGTAGACGCTCTACAACTGGATGCCTCAATAGTGAAATCCAACAGGCAGAAAAGAGGTGCAGTGGACATAATTGGAAATGTGGCGTACTTATTATTCGGCATCTTAGACTCACAATATGCCGAACAAATGTCGAGCACAGTCACAAAAGTACAAGAAAATGAATCTCATCTACTTAACCTGATCAAAAACCAAACGTCTATTGTGGACTCTACAATCAACATTTTGAAGCAAGACCAAAATGCAGTTGCCAAAAAATTCAGCGTAATAGATCAGCAGATTAGCCTCATACTAAATGGAATGCGCAGTGACAAGGATGAGAGACTCGAAGACAAATTGTTTCAAATGTTTTCGTCGCTGGCAATGCAGCTAACGCTTATCGCAGGGAATTTGCACAGAATCCAGTCTTCTATTTTGGACGTTCTGATGGATTCTCATCATGGGAAAATAAGTCCTCTGCTCCTTACGCCCAACCAATTAAAACGTGAAGTGAGTAACATTAAAACTCAATTATCAGCATCATTGGAACTGCCGGTACAACAAGACGAGTTGTTAAAAGGAGGAGTCACGCAAAAGCATTTGGTGTTTAGTATCACTTTGCCGCTTGTGGAACGTGATAGATACGACCTATTCAACATCGTACCGATTCCCAACTTGACCAATGGTACAATGATTGAGATCGTGCCATGTGCCTCAGTTTTTGCAATCAATACGGCTCTCGACAAATACTTTCCAATGACGGTGTCCGAATTTCAATCATGTGTGGACATCAAGCCGGGCAGTTACATATGTCCAAAAGTTCAAATCCTTTATAGTCGTGGATCGGCCAAATGCGCATGTGAAGAAAATCTTTTCCGTGATGATACGCAATCAAAATGTCTACTACGAAAAATAGCAAACGACTTTGCGTGGATACCACTACGGCATGACAACCAGTTTATATATGCCACATCAGTTTCATCTCGTGCCACTGTGGTATGTGGAAGAGATATCACCAAGATCAATTTAAAGGGATCAGGACTGCTATCACTTCAACCAGACTGCATCCTTAAACATCGCTTTGTATCAGTTCACTCGCATCAGCTAATATCTAGTAGTCTGGCTTCTTCCTACACAAGGCTTGGTGAAATCTCTAAGGTCGCTTCTGCAGAGCAACTAGAACCCCTACTTCGGAAGCTGGACGACGTAAAATATATACCACAAACACAAAACCTGACGTCATTACAAGCCGAATTGGTGAATCATAATCTATTAGAGCTACCAAACAAACTTGATGCTCAAAATACTCATCATATCACAGTTGGTTACACAGCGCTGCTTTTAGTTGTGTGCCTTCTGGTGTTTATGCTCGTCAAATGGAGATGTAAAAGGAAGCACCAGCAAGCTTTGCCCAGTAATACAGATCACTCCGAAAACGAAAAACCGACATCAGCCCCTCGTCATCGTCAGGTAAATGAAGTTTTGGATTTTACCATTAACATTTAATCGAGCTGCGCTCATCGGGGGGAGGATGTTGACGCCAACGTCTTCATTCCCACAGTTTGTTGGAATGCATTGCAACGAATATGACACATCTCCAATTTCGTCTGCATTTTTTGGATAAACTTGTGACATCAACGCACGCTTACGTTGCAATAAAAGCGTGCGACCGGAATACATGTTTATGTACATATATACCTACATATTTATGTATACACGTATATCATACAGCGTGAGAACGCTGTATGTTAATGATAATTCCTATTAGAATTTCTTTTGAATAAATAGAGCAACATTTTGTAAAATAAAGCAGTGAGTGAGTTAGGGTACCCAGAGGAGACACCTGCGGATGAGGAAACAAAACAGATGAGAAGACAAACCAATCCTACCATCAATTCGTTCTGTGCGTCACCTTATCATTTAATGTTGTGTTTCGCGTGTGGAATGCCTGTCGATTATTTTGTGAAAAATCCGTCTGAGTTAAAAAAAGAGAATCATTGTAAGTCCCCGTTCCATAATATGATCTGTTTTGCGTGTGGTAAAGATACGTCTTTTTGTGTGGGACAGGGAAACTCCCGGTCTCCCTGGTGGAGATAGCCGGGAGCTCTCGCCAGGAAATAGCCCACCCGGAATCCAACCCAGGGTCCAAATTTTAAAGAATACTACCGGGACAATACATAGAGAAAGCGGTGCTAGGGATAGGGACGGTGCAGTGGAAAGGAAGAAAGTCGAGCCAAAAAGTCTACATCAGAGCAAAAGAGAATACGACAAAGCTAGACATCGAATATTTAATGAAGAAATTGTGACAAAAAAGAGAAGTTTTAATAAAATAAAGAAGATGCGGGAGAAGAGGAGAATCATGAAGAGAATCCACCATAAGATAGTGTCCACTATTGTTACCTTCAAAGGATGTTCTAGCTTTGTTAGATTCGGGGGCTGGCGCGAATTGTCTAGGTAAGAATTATGAAAAACTGGTAGAGGGCAGAGAGGATAGCATCATTAAGGTTTCTAATCAAAATATTCGTACGGCAAACGGCGGTGAAACGCCAGTAGTAGGTGCTATCACTCTGCCAGTCTTGTGGGAAGAAGAAGTCAAAGACCTAGAGTTTTTAATCGTGCCAGGCCTCCACGCCCAACCAATTAAAACGTGAAGTGAGTAACATTAAAACTCAATTATCAGCATCATTGGAACTGCCGGTACAACAAGACGAGTTGTTAAAACTATACCAGCTCATGAAGGTCAAAGGAGGAGTCACGCAAAAGCATTTGGTGTTTAGTATCACTTTGCCGCTTGTGGAACGTGATAGATACGACCTATTCAACATCGTACCGATTCCCAACTTGACCAATGGTACAATGATTGAGATCGTGCCATGTGCCTCAGTTTTTGCAATCAATACGGCTCTCGACAAATACTTTCCAATGACGGTGTCCGAATTTCAATCATGTGTGGACATCAAGCCGGGCAGTTACATATGTCCAAAAGTTCAAATCCTTTATAGTCGTGGATCGGCCAAATGCGCATGTGAAGAAAATCTTTTCCGTGATGATACGCAATCAAAATGTCTACTACGAAAAATAGCAAACGACTTTGCGTGGATACCACTACGGCATGACAACCAGTTTATATATGCCACATCAGTTTCATCTCGTGCCACTGTGGTATGTGGAAGAGATATCACCAAGATCAATTTAAAGGGATCAGGACTGCTATCACTTCAACCAGACTGCATCCTTAAACATCGCTTTGTATCAGTTCACTCGCATCAGCTAATATCTAGTAGTCTGGCTTCTTCCTACACAAGGCTTGGTGAAATCTCTAAGGTCGCTTCTGCAGAGCAACTAGAACCCCTACTTCGGAAGCTGGACGACGTAAAATATATACCACAAACACAAAACCTGACGTCATTACAAGCCGAATTGGTGAATCATAATCTATTAGAGCTACCAAACAAACTTGATGCTCAAAATACTCATCATATCACAGTTGGTTACACAGCGCTGCTTTTAGTTGTGTGCCTTCTGGTGTTTATGCTCGTCAAATGGAGATGTAAAAGGAAGCACCAGCAAGCTTTGCCCAGTAATACAGATCACTCCGAAAACGAAAAACCGACATCAGCCCCTCGTCATCGTCAGGTAAATGAAGTTTTGGATTTTACCATTAACATTTAATCGAGCTGCGCTCATCGGGGGGAGGATGTTGACGCCAACGTCTTCATTCCCACAGTTTGTTGGAATGCATTGCAACGAATATGACACATCTCCAATTTCGTCTGCATTTTTTGGATAAACTTGTGACATCAACGCACGCTTACGTTGCAATAAAAGCGTGCGACCGGAATACATGTTTATGTACATATATACCTACATATTTATGTATACACGTATATCATACAGCGTGAGAACGCTGTATGTTAATGATAATTCCTATTAGAATTTCTTTTGAATAAATAGAACAACATTTTGTAAAATAAAGCAGTGAGTGAGTTAGGGTACCCAGAGGAGACACCTGCGGATGAGGAAACAAAACAGATGAGAAGACAAACCAATCCTACCATCAATTCGTTCTGTGCGTCACCTTATCATTTAATGTTGTGTTTTGCGTGTGGAATGCCTGTCGATTATTTTGTGAAAAATCCGTCTGAGTTAAAAAAAGAGAATCATTGTAAGTCCCCGTTCCATAATATGATCTGTTTTGCGTGTGGTAAAGATACGTCTTTTTGTGTGGGACAGGGAAACTCCCGGTCTCCCTGGTGGAGATAGCCGGGAGCTCTCGCCAGGAAATAGCCCACCCGGAATCCAACCCAGGGTCCAAATTTTAAAGAATACTACCGGGACAATACATAGAGAAAGCGGTGCTAGGGATAGGGACGGTGCAGTGGAAAGGAAGAAAGTCGAGCCAAAAAGTCTACATCAGAGCAAAAGAGAATACGACAAAGCTAGACATCGAATATTTAATGAAGAAATTGTGACAAAAAAGAGAAGTTTTAATAAAATAAAGAAGATGCGGGAGAAGAGGAGAATCATGAAGAGAATCCACCATAAGATAGTGTCCACTATTGTTACCTTCAAAGGATGTTCTAGCTTTGTTAGGCGTGGTAGAATTATGAAAAACTGGTAGAGGGCAGAGAGGATAGCATCATTAAGGTTTCTAATCAAAATATTCGTACGGCAAACGGCGGTGAAACGCCAGTAGTAGGTGCTATCACTCTGCCAGTCTTGTGGGAAGAAGAAGTCAAAGACCTAGAGTTTTTAATCGTGCCAGGCCTCCAGCCGGAAGTGTATCTAGGGGTAGACTTTTGGCGGGCTTTCGACCTGGATGTTGTAAGTCGAGGAACGATGGTGCGTTCGGCTCACTCTGCCGTTGCAGAATTGGTACCTGTCGAAGGCGACTTGTCGTTTGATGCAGTGCAACATGTCCTCACGAAAGAGCAAAGTGTTGCCTTAGAAAGGGTCAAGGCGCAGTACCCATCTTTTGCTGTCTTGGGGTTGGGGAAAACCAATGTGGAGGAACACGTGATTGAGGTTTCGGATGAGAATCTCCCAGTAAAACAGAGACACTATCCAATATCACCAGCGATCCAAAAACATGTTTTTGCTGAGCTAGACCGCATGTTGGGTCTAGGGCTGATTGAGGTGAGCAATAGCGGTTGGTGCTCTCCCGTGTCGCTGGTGATAAAGGGTGAAAAGAAGCGTCTCTGTCTCGATGCGAGGAAAGTGAATGAGCGAACTATTAAGGACGCCTATCCGCTTCCGAACAACGATGGGATTCTCAGCCGACTCCAAAACACGAGGTTCATTTCGGCCATCGACCTAAAAGATGCCTTCTGGCAAATACCACTCGAAAAGAAATCCCGAGAGAAAACAGCGTTTACAGTGCCAGGGCGTCCCCTTTATCATTAAACAGCCATGCCGTTTGGACTGTGTAATGCAGCACAAAGAATGTGTAGATTAATGGACAAGGTTATACCCGCTTCTTTACGTGATAGTGTTTTTGTTTATTTAGATGATTTGTTAGTGTGTTCCGTAGATTTCCCGTCTCATTTAGTGTTGTTGGAAAAGGTCGCTAAGTGTTTACGTGAAGCTAACCTTACGATTAATGTCGAGAAAAGCAAGTTTTGTTTCAAGGAAGTTAGGTACCTAGGTTACGTAGTGGGCGATGGGTGCATCCGAACCGATGCGAACAAGGTTGCGGCTGTGAGGGATTTCCCCGAACCAAAAACGCCAAAACAGCTCCGACGGTTCCTAGGGATGTCAGGCTGGTACCCACGTTTTATCCAAGACTACGCAACCATTGCAGCACCGCTGCACGACTGTCTCACTAAAGAAAAAATAAAGAAATTTACTATGACAGACGAAGCAAGGAGTTCGTTTGAACGACTAAAAGAGAGTTTGATTTCCGCTCCCGTACTGGTACACCCTGACTTTGACAGACGCTTTTACATCCAGTTCGATGCTTCAACCGACGGAGTGGGCGGGGTACTCTTCCAGTTGGACGACGAGAACAACGAAAGACCAATAGCTTACATTTCCGCCAAGTTGAATAAAGCGCAGCGTAACTATAGTATCACCGAGCTGGAGTGCTACGCTGCGGGGATAAGTGTGAAACGATTTAGGCCGTACGTCGAAGGTTTACCCTTCACCATCATAACTGACCAAGCGAGTCTCAAATGGTTGATGAACCAAAAAGACCTCTCTGGAAGACTCGCGCGGTGGAGTTTGAAACTTCAGGCGTACGACTTTCAAATCGAGCACAGAAAAGGAGCACTCAATGTTGTACCCGATACGCTGTCGCGAGCGCACATGGGGGAAATGGAGCTATCAGACAGACTAATGGACGTTGACTTAGACTCGGACTACTTTAAAACTATTATTTTTATTAAAAAACGGACTCAGTTTGACCGGGGGGACGAGCTTCAGCAGGACCAAGCCTGGAAACTCTGGTTACCGTCGGAGTTGCGCGCGGGGTTGGTGGAATCCTCCTTCGGCCGGACACGGGGGCATCCATAAAACCTTAGCCCGAATACGCGAAAAATACTATTGGCCTGGTATGGTAACCGACGTACAAAACTTCCTGAAAGAATGCGAAGTCTGCAAGGGAAACAAAACCCAAAATGTATTTAATAAACCGCCCATGGGAAAGCAATACGTAACCGAAAGACCTTTCCAACGTCTGTTTATCGACTTTATGGGTCCATACCCACGTACTAGTGATGGTAATGTTTATGTGTTTGTATGTCTTGACCATTTTTCCAAGTTTGTGTTTCTAAACCCTATGCGTAAAGCCACGTCTGTAGATGTTTGTAAATTTTTAGAAAAAGAGGTTTTTCACATCTTTGGGCTTCCTGAATACGTTCATTCGGACAATGGTAAACAATTTGTTTCCGACATGTTTAGTAAATTTTTAGATAGGTATGGAGTTAACCATATAAGAACCGCTTTTTACTCCCCTCAGGGAAATGCACCGGAGAGGGTTAATCGCTCTGTTTTGCAGATAGTGAGATCTTTCATTAAAGATAACCAAAAGAACTGGGATAAGTGTATAAGCGATGCAGCTTTTGCCCTGCGCAGTGCTATACACTCATCAATAAACTGCTCCCCATACTATGCGACGTTTGGCATGCCCATGATGCAACATGGGGCATCATATGCAATATGCCGCAAGTTGGGGGCAGTTAAAGATGCAGATGTAGAAATAGATGCTAGAGCCGATAAGCTACAGAGCATTAGGGATTCTATAATGAAAAAGCTTAAGTTAGCACATGAGCGGAGCAAGAAGTTTTATAATACGCGAGGCAGAGAAGTGAAATTTCAAAATGGACAAGTGGTATACCGCCGAAATTTCAAGCAGAGTTCGAAGATTGAAAACTACAACGCTAAACTTGCCCCAAGGCATGTTAAATGTGTAGTTTTAAAAGCGATTGGAAATTCGATGTACGAACTCGGCGATACCAGTGGAAAGAAAATTGGCGTATACCACGCTAAAGATATTTTTGTGGCATAAATCTGTGTTGCATGTTGTTTGGTTGTATGTTGCATGTAGTTAACATATAATGGTTGCATATTTGTTAGTAAAGTCCTGAGTTGGCGGAACATAACCATGCTGACAGTGATTTATATATCGGTAATTATATTCGTATTTATTCATTATTTATTTTTAGTATTTATTTATTTATTTATTTTTTGTAATTATTAATTTTTTTATTCTTTTTTTTGTAATTATTTATTTATTTATTTATTTGCGCATGTATTGACTAATCTACCTTTTTTCATATTGGCACCCGTTTTACTAACCTGCTAAACTGTGATATAGATATAGATACTCACCTGTGATTTAGGATTAGATACTTACCTGTGATATAGCTTTAAGTTAACTTGCATGCCATTCTGGTCTTCTAGATATAAGGTAAATTTTGATGCAAATTACTAGTAGAAATAATTCGGAGTGCTACCCATAAATTAAAAACGCGTTACCTTAACTAAATGAATATCTAAGGGGATAGCCCGGCTTTAGGTCGTGGGTCGAAGCCACACGTTGGGCACACCAAAACCAAAATAAGACAGGCTGCGCTCTGAACCTTTTTACGGACACGCTCCATGTTGCATGCAACATCGGCGTCATCCGAGCCTGTAGCGGCAGCCTGTGGGTTAATGCAACATTGTAAAAGTCCGAACACTGCTGTATCTGTGTGTTAACAGCAACGGAGTTTCCTTGTATGTATTAGTAATGTTACGAAAGTTAAATACACGTATTTAAGTGTCTGAATGTGTATCTGTTAGTATGGGTAAAATTTATGTCGTGAAAGTGGATATCTGTCGTGTCCCGCCAAATCTGTTAGATGTATGGGTGTCCTTCGTGATTGAGTGAAAGCGAACTTCTTGTCTAAGAGGTACGATCGCCAAGCTAAGCGCGGCAATGAAGCAAATCAAAAGTTGAGCCAAGTGAGTGCGGACACCTTTACCCGGTTGTGAGAAAGTTTCTTAAACAGTTTTTTTATATAGCGGATAATTTTTTTGGGGATTGCAATAACGGTCCGTGAGGATTACTGTATCCAGATCGGCTGCTTTTTAGGTGAGTGTTCTAGGCCCCATAATTTAACGTAGGGTGCATGGTGAATGTGTTCCCAAAATTTAAGTGAGGAAATGTTATAAATCTAACAGTGGTTATGTGCAAAATCAAATTGAAATCGCCGATTCAAAATTCTATCTAAAAACTTAAGTGTTCCAACACTTGACTTTTAAATAGAAGAGATTAAACTGCGATTGACCAAATTGGTTAAAGTCCATTCACCTGCACCCAAGTTTCTGTCGCCCTAATGTTATCGCGAGGTTCTAAGGGAAGTTTTCCTTGCTATCCTTTTAGAAAAAAATTTGCCTGTCTACACCACCGCCAACACATCATATACAACAGTTTTATTGGATCCCACTATAGATAATAATTTGGAAGGTAAAGGGGGAGCATAAGTGTTGCACCGGGCTCCACGCTAAAGCAACCAAGTGCCTCCGAGCGCTCATGCCACAGCAACCACCACCACATCAACATACATTGTTGAAGAAAGACCATTTTTGAGAAGAGATCGAGGAGAGGAAAGGAGTGGAACCGCCGCTGCCGCGTCAAATCTTGTTTTTTTTTACATATCTTTTATTAAAATAATTTTTATTTCGGTTCCAATAGTCAATATTTAAATTTTTTTGTTATTTTTCATTGTTTTATTTCCTAAAAATTTTCTTTGCTTAAGTTAAATTTAAATATTAGTTCCAGCTGTTTCATCAGATAATTTTTGCTATAATTTTTTTTGCCACCTTAATATTATATTGTTTTATACGATTTTATTAAATTTTAGAGTAATTTAGTTTAAAATTTTTTTTAGTAATCAACATTTGTTAGGATTTTCCCAAAATTTTTAGTCTATCTAGATACTATAACTTTTTTTTATTTTTTTGTCTGGATTCTGACCTACCCTAATAGTATTTCTAATTCTAATCATATTTCTGCTAAGTTAACTTTCTCGAGTTTTTTTTATTACTTTTCTTACCTAGTTATCTTCTACTGCCTAGTTTTGCTCGTTCTTTATTCTAATTTTTCTTAGTTTTTTTATTAGCTACCCCCCGACTTCTCACCTTCTTACCTTAGAATTTTCTTTTATTGTTTAAGTTCAAAAGCCTCATTTTTATAATTTTTGTAAGCCTGATTTGCGCATTTTTTTTACGTTTCCCCTTGCATGAAATTCCTCCAATAATTTTTTGTTATTTTTCTTAGTTTCTCGGTTGGCTAATTTTTCTTATAGATTTTTCTTTATCCCTTATTTTCTAATAACTGGTTTGATTTTACGACTTATATTTTTAATTTTGCTTTGTATTTTTTTTGTATTTTTTTACTTATCGAAGCTTTTGCATCCCAATTTTCCTAACTTCCCTTTCTCAACCCCGATATCCCCTAAAACCCCTTACCACCTTTCTCACGACCTTTTTTTCTGTTTTTATTTCCTTTTTTTTCTTGGTTCTTTAACACATTCCTGCTTCACACCCCTTCACATAACCTTTTTTTGTTTTCGTGCAAAAGTTTCCACTTAAGTTTGCTTTAGGTAGTTTTTTTATTTTTCAATCCATTTTTTTTTTTGTTTTCACTTGCATTATTCAGTTGCAGTTTTAGTTTCAATTCATTTCCGGATTAAATTTCCAATTTTTGTTTGCCTGCAAAGCATTTATTAGCGCAATTTTAGCATTGATTCGGACGGCCGCCACACTTCCGAATAATTTGTAACAACAAGCCTGCTAGTGGGTATTGGAAAAAAAAACTTCCAGTAGGGGGAGATTTATGTATGTATGTATGTGTTAGGTTTATTTTTTTGCAGCAATCCTCTCTCCGCGAAGCAGGCGCCTCTGTCAACGGGATGATCGGTAAGTGCTAGTGGGCAAGACATTTAAAAATATTGCCCACATACCTATGTATAAATCTTTACCATATTGGAAGATAGGGGAGTAGGACAAGCTATCGGAGCACAGTGGCCGTCCGATAAAACCTTAGTTTTAGTTTGTTTAATTATTCCTGTTTAGTTTCGAATTCTCCTTATGTTGAAGTGGAGTTTGTTAAGTTAATTTTGAATTTCTTTTCGCTTCATTGAACTAAAATTTTTTTTTTTTATTGTTTGATTTTTTTTTATTTGAATTTTCTTTTGATTAAATTTCTTGTACTAATTTTTTGCAAGGCTTTCCTTTATTGTAGTAAGATTTTTCTTTTTTTCTTATTTTTCCTTTGATTTAATTAAACTCGTTTCGTTAGCTTTTAACTTCATTTTCCTTTTTTTTCTCTTTAATTCTATCATTATTAATCTTAAGCGCCTTTATTTGAATTGTATCTATAGTTGTAAGTTTTCATTGATATTTTATTATTACACATTTTTTTACTAGTTGTAAGTTAATTCATAATTTTTGTAAATTTTTTTTCTGAATTTTGGATTGAGGTTAGAGGCTTGTTTTTTTTTTACTTTTGTTTTTAAGACAGTTTAATTAAGCTTACCATTTTTTTTTCTTATCTATATTAATAAATTAAGCTTGTTTGTTAAATTTGAAAACAATTTTGATTTGTTTGTTTATTGTTTGTTTTGTATGGGCTGAAAGATAAATCCCATGTCTGGCTAAAGGAGCACCTGATTGGTGTGGGTGTTGCACTTGTGCATTAGAGGGGACGTGAATGGGAGGTGACTGGGACAGACAGGACTGTTAGGAACATGGGACGATAACTGACGGATGGGCTAAGGGGACTCCACTCGGTGAGCGGAGTCAAAGTGGAGTCCAAGGTCGTTCACCTTTGGTGAACGAGAGGGGCGGGAGGACTCCACCTGACATGGACAGGCCTTTCTCTTTTTCTTTCCTCTCTTTCCCTCCTATGTAGATTTCACCAGTCATGAACCTCTTTTTTGTTTATGTAGCTGAAGGTAAGGCAGGTGAGCAAAAACCTACCCCATCCGACGAGCTAGCGGGATTGCCACCATGCCACTTGCCACCTTTGCCTTGCCCCAACAGCCAGTTACATTACAGACCCCTGACATAATTTTTTTTTAAATATCTCCAATGTACAGACATCGGACCTGTTACAATTTTATTATACATACATATGTAGAGATACATAGATATAGGCATTTGGTTCACATTTTGGGGTATATCTCGTAAACGGGTTGAGATATTGCAATAAAATGGGCATCATTTTAAAAGCCTCGTCAGTACCTTCAATTTGACACCTATATTTTTTAACGTCAATCGGGGTCAAACTTTAGTTGATATCTCAAGACCCTAATGACCTACATATATATTTCAAATGCATCCTTATATGTTGATTAGACCTCGATTGAGGCAACGGTGCAAAGTGAGATTTGTTTTATGCAGTGCTTTCTGTGTGACGTACAGAAACGTTTAAAGCGATGCTTCGCCATCTTGGGGAAAATGATAACAGACCTCTTCATTGCAAAGCTCATACCACGTGCATTTTTGCATCGATTTTCACCAAACCTTTAATGCAACCACCACAAAAGATAAACGCATCTCACATATAAATTGCAAAAATATCTGTAGGCTCATATCTTCAAACACTCCGTACCTACGAACACGCATTTTAGGCTCCTTTTTTATAGCTATATCTGGTAAACGGGTTGAGATATCGCAATAAAATGGACAACATTTTAAAAGGCTCGTCAGTAGCTTCAGATTGACGTCGTTATTTTTGAAGGTCAATCGGGGCCAAATTTTAGTGAATATCTCAAGACCCCAATGCCCTACATATATATTTCAAATTCGTCCTTTTACCCTGGTTCGGTAAGAGCTATAGACCTATTAATAATTTTTTCCTGCAGCGAAAAATTATTGTTGTTTTTTGGGTTTCTTAATAATTTTTTATTAATTATTAAAAGTTTTTGTTGAATTGAACAGGAAAAATTTAGAGACAACCGCCATAGCTTTTCTTATAGATCCTTTTCGGAAGGTGCTAACTTCACTCATCAGAGAAATTTTGGCACACATTGCTAACTATTGAGCTAACAATACGCTGGATTTTTTGCCTTCTAAACGCCCTGTTCAATCAACTTTTACCAATTCATGAAGCAACACCTCCATCCGGTGGTGAGATTGGATCATGATGGATTTTTGCAGGACTGTTTTGGTGTCACAGTTTGCCAACCATGTGCTCTTGGTTTTTGTGATTGAGATTTTACACAAACAACAAAAACAACAAGCTTGTGTTTGCGGTCTTTATATTTGAAGTATCCTGGTTCGGTACGAGCTATAGACCTATTAACAATTTTTTCTGCAGCGAAAAATTATTGTTGTTTTTGGGTTTCTTAGTAATTTTTTATTAATTACACTAGTTTACAGCCAAAAAATACCAACCAATACTTATGGGTGTATTGGCACTGACATCCCGAGTTGTGAACATATTTTTAAAAAATTTTGTATGGTTAGGTTTTCGAGATATCGGCAATTTTGTGTTTTTTCAGTTATCACTTCATTCAAAAACTTTTTTCGCCGATGTTAGAAAAGCGATAGATGCAAGCAGTACCTCGTTTTAAAGCAAATTAAAATACGCTTCCAACGACGTATAAAATGTAGGGGTTGACCAAACCATTGCTGAGCAATAGCTGGTCAAAGTCAAAATTTTGTCGAATTTTTACGATTTTTGAAAAAATTTTGATTTTGAAAATATTTTTTTTTTGCGAAGTTGTAAAAATCAGGAACTTTTTATTTTTTTTAAAATTAGTGTGTATAATTACAAACACTTTAAGCATAATATTACCTAGTTCTAGGAAAAACTGTATTTTTGGCGATTTTTTTTGTAAAATTTCAATATTTTCAAAATTACTGTGCTATGCATTGCACTTCTATATCGCAGTACTTTTTGTTTTCAATCAAGTATGATGCGAAAATTTGACAATTAATTATAAATGATATTTCTTAAATGTGCTTTATCCACTATTCTAAAAACATATGTAAATCGGTTGAAATTATATTTAACTTTATTAAAATGTGTTCGAATGATCCTAATAGTTTTTGCTACGTTTGTGGTGTTCTTGTGAAAGCGATATCTCGTCATTTAATGAGAAGAATTAATGCTAACAATTTATTAGAACCTTATAAAAAATACTTTGGATTTGCTCCTAAGAATATCGGTAAACCGTGGGCGCCGAATTGTGTATGTAATGCTTGCCGAGGAATTTTGAACCGAATCGGTAAGGGTAAAGACAGTTTTTTTACTTTTGGAAGTCCGATGTTATGGAGGGAACCGAAAAACCATATTTCGACTGTTATTTCTGTTTAACAGAAAAACCTGGCGGACGCGGAAAAGAAGCAATTTATCCAGTTGTTGAATCAGTTACGTATACAGTGCCACATTCAGCCTTACTTCCAAAACCGGTATTAAGTAAAGCAAACTCTTCTGAAAAGCAACAACCAGAATATAAAAGAAAACCGTCTATTGATTGGAGTGACCCAGAAATGGAGTCAAGTGCTAAAAAGTTGCTTAATCAGGCTGAACTAAATGATTTGTGCAGAGATCTGTATTTAACGAAATCTGACTCGGAATTACTTGCATCGCGTATGCAACAATGGGAATATTTAAAACCCGATACTCGTGTGTCCTATTATCGTCAACGAAGTAACGATTTCGCGAAGTTTTTTTCTAAAGTGGAAGATATTTACTTTTGTAAAGATGTCACTGGTCTATTTTCTGCGCTACAACAGGATTATAATGCTTGTGATTGGCGACTTTTTATTGATGGAGGCAATGACAGTTTGAAAGCTGTTTTGCTTTTTAAGGGAAATTCAAAACCATCAATTCCTATTGCATATGGAAAATACGTCAAAGAAAACTATGAATCCATGAAACAAATTTTGAGCTACATTCAGTATGATCAACACAGGTGGAAAGTTTGTGCAGACTTAAAGGTCGTTGCCATATTATCAGGACTTCAAGGAGGGAATACAAAATTTCCCTGCTTTCTTTGTTTGTGGGACAGCCGTGACCGTGCCAATCACTTTACCAGAAGAGTTTGGCCAAGTCGACAACAACATACAACTGGAGACTACAACATGAAAAACGATCCCCTAATCCCTGGTGAAAAAATAATACTTCCTCCCCTACATATTAAGCTTGGATTATTTTCAATATTCGTGAAAAAACTGCCGAAAGATGGCCCCGAAATAAAGTATTTAAAAGATAAATATCCAAGGTTGTCAGCGAGTAAAATTGAAGCAGGGGTGTTTGATGGACCCCAAATAAGAGAGCTGTATGGCGATAGTTCATTTAAGAAATGCTTGAGCAAAAACTTCTTAGAAGCATGGAAGGCATTTGAAGACGTCGTGCACAACTTCCTAGGAAACCACAAAAGTTCGTATTTCGATAGAAAGATAAGCTATTTACTAGAAAAATATAACCGAATTGGTAAGAATTATATTAACTAAGTATTTAATTCAACCAATTTTTATACGAATTTATTTATTCTCAGGCTGCAATATGACAATTAAGTTGGATTTTTTATTCAGTCATTTGGAATTTTTCCCGGAAAACCTTGGCGCAGAAAGTGACGAGCAGGGAGAAAGGTTCCATCAAGAAATGGAAAAAATAGAAATACGCTACCAAGGTTACTGGGATGAAAACATGCTAGGAGATTATTGCTGGTTCCTTGTGAGGGAAGACTTGTCAGAAAAAAAACGCCAGAGTAAAAAGTCGATGTCATTTTAAATCTATAGTTACATAAATGTACCCATACCTTTAACCCTACAATTATAAACTTATAATATTAATACATTATTTGGTAACAATCAAAAACTTAAACGTTAAAAATGTATGTTAAAACATTAAAAATGAATTTAAACAAGCAAGGAATATATAACAGAAACAAAACATTTATGTAGCATTTAATTCATTGATGAAGTATGTGTTCAAAACTCGCACACTAACATGACGTCCCACATTTCCGTTTTCCCGTCTTACACTTAAAGAGATATTTAAATTTAGCACATGGTAGCACTCGTTGGCATCTTTCGTTTGTTACCTATATTGTATGAATACTTTTTTGGTTACCCATGGTCAACATATTGGTCGATAACTCTTTAACCGGTCGAGTTTTCGAAATAAGACGTGTCTTGAATTTCAAGTTTAACGTGTAATAATACCATGGTGAAAGCCTCATTTCATTCTATTTAGAAGTTTTCGAGTGATGCGACCACAAACATACAGACAGAAAGACAGACAGACAAAAGTTTAAAAAAAAGTTTGAATTGCACGCTATTAGCTTAATACGGATTGACACTATGAAATTTTTTTTAATATCTGCAATATTCAGACATCGCTGCTAAAATTTTAATAAATGTTGAAATTTACAAAAAAAATCGCCAAAAATACAGTTTTTCCTAGAACTTGGTAATATTATGCTTAAAATGTTTGTAATTATGCACACTAATTTTAGAAAAAATAAAAAGTTCCTGATTTTTACAACTCCGCATAAAAAAACATTTTCAAAATCAAAATTTTTTCAAAAGTCGTAAAAATTCGACAAAATCGACCACCTATTGCTCAGCAATGGTTTCGTCCACCCCTACATATTATACATCGTTGGAAGCGTATTTCAATTTCCTTTCAAACGAGGCACTGCTTGCGTCCATCGCTTTTCTAACATCGATGAAAAGAATTTTTGAAAGAAGTGATACCTGAAAAAACACAAAATTGCCGATATCTCGAAAACCTAACCATACAAAAATTTTTCAAAATATGTTTTGTGCTCGGCATACCAATGCCAATGCAGCCATATACATGAATATCTTGGTATTTTTTCAAATTAATTATTTGTAAACTAGTGTTATAAAAAGTTTTTGTTGAATTGAACAGGACCTCGACTTAGGCAACGGTGCAAAGTGAGATTTGTTTTATGCAGTGTTTTCTGTATGACGTACGGAAAAGTTTAAAGTGATGCGCCGCCATCTTGGGGAAAATGATAAAAGACCTCTTCATTGTAAAGCTCATACCATAGATATATAGATATGTATGCACTGTTTCCACCGGAATTTCAAAATTCACTCTTTTCTAAGGACTCCCCCAAAATATTTCGAAGAAATATTAAGATTTACCGGAGCTAAACCACGTTAAAAAACTCTAAAAATATTGTTTTTTATGTGTAAAGGGGGTATGAAAAAATATTTTTTAATAAAAAGCATCTGAGATGATAGAGTGCAAAAAGTAAGCATAAAAAAGTTTACAAATTTTGTCAATACAATTATTGTATACCTGTGTGCTAATATTCGTAATGTGTAAAATTTGATCAAAAATCGTTAAATTTTGCAGAAATGGCAACGTCTCGAAAATACCTTTTAAAAGATATCCTAATCGTCCAAATCCGTCAATAATTGGCTGAGCTATTAAAGTTTTCCACATACCTACCCCTCGAAATATGACCAAAAACAGCATCATACATCTCAATATTTGGATTGCGTTGATAAAATTTTCAAACTTTTTTATACTTACCGTTTGTGCTCCAGATAATTCATCATCTCAGGTGCTTTTTATTAAAAAATATTATTTAAATATATTTATTAAAAACAAACGATATTTTTAGCGTTTTTTTAACGCGGTTTAGCTCCGGTAAATCTTAATATTTTTTCGAAATATGTTAACCAAGGTCTTAGAATACATTGAAGTTTATAATTCCGATGGAAACAGAGTGTCCATTTTTTTTGTATGGAGCGTGAGGCGCCTTAGTATACATAGATATAGGCATTTGGTTCACATTTTGGGCTATATCTCGTAAACGGGTTGAGATATTGCAATAAAATGCACATCATTTAAATATCGTCAGTAGCTTCAATTCGACATCTATATTTTTGAAGGTCAATCGGGGTAAAATTTTAGTGGATATCTCAAGACCCTCATACCATGTGCATTTTTGCATCGATTTTCACCAAGCCTTCAATACAAAAGATAAACGCATCTCACATATAAATTGCAAAAATATCTGCATTCACATCTATTCAAACACTCCGTACCAACGAACACACATTTTAGGCTCCTTTTTTATATATATACATAGATAAAGGCATTTGGTTTACATTTTGGGCTATATCTCGTAAACGGTTTGAGATATTGCAATGAAATGGACATCATTTTAAAAGGCTCGTTGTTGTTGTTGTTGTTAGCAGTGCTTCGCCCTGCCCAAAGGGCCAGAACACTCCTAGTTGTCATCGGGCTCTTCTAACGGAAGTCCAAGGAAACGCGCTGTTTCAACAGGGTTGGACCAAAGTGATAAGGGAGTTAGAAGAGTATGTTCCGAAGAACACGAAAAGAGATGTTGCGTGTCATGGGGGGCCATACCGCATGCAGGGCATGTGTTAGGTATGGTAGGGTTCAGTCTGGACAAATAGGAGTTCAGCCTATTGCAATATCCAGACCGAAGTTGAGCCAGCATGACTCTAGTCTCCCTCGGAAGGACACGTTCTTCCTCAGCAAGAACGGGTGGTTGGGCACCAATAACGGGGTTCACAGGCCGGGATCTGAGGGATCTGTCCACCGACTCAGTGTGGAGGTCCTTTAGGGCCCGCCTATGGTCCCGCAGATCAAACGGCAACGAGATGTGATGCCGGATCTCATCATAATGCTTCCGGAGATGCTTCCTTATGTCTCTAGGGGGCGGAGTTTCATCCAATAGCTGTCGATTTGGATGACTGGGACGGTGGCAGTTCAGGAGGAACTGCCTACTTAAAAGTTCCGCATGCTCGCGAACGTTGAGCATTTGAGCCTCCTGGTGGAGATGAGACTCAGGAGACATAAGCAAACAACCCGTTGCAGTTCTGATGGCGGTGTTTTGGCAGACCTGCAATTTCCTCCAGTGGGTGTCGTGAAGGTTAGGCGACCATATGGGCGCAGCATAATCAATAACCGGTCGGCCAATAGCCTTATAGGTGACCAGCAACGTTTCTTTGTCTTTGCCCCAAGTACTGCCGGCCAGTGACTTGAGGATCTTGTTGCGGCTTTGTACCTTTGAAGCTATTGCGGTGGCATGATTAGCGAAGGTGAGGCTATTGTCGAATGTAACCCCTAGAATTTTGGGGTGGTTGACAGTAGGTAGTGGAACACCATCTACGTGGACATTCAACTCCTGCCCCATCTGCGCATTCCACGTAGTGAATAGGGTCGCTGTCGATTTAGTCGGGGACAGTGTCAGGCTCTGTGAAGAAGCAGGAAAGGTCGCGCAGGTAGTCATTCAGTCTCGTACAAAGTTCGTCTGTCGTAGGTCCTTTGCCCGTGGCCATCACGGTGCAGTCGTCAGCGTACGAAACGATGGAGACCCCCTCTGGTGGGGGAGGGAGGCTCGAGATGTAGAAGTTAAACAGAAGGGGTGAAAGAACACCACCCTGCGGAACCCCTTGTCTAATTCTTCTAGGTCTACATCTCTCGTTTCGAAACTGCACTGACGCCAGCCGACCGTTCAGGTAGTTAGCGGTCCACCTTTTTAGGCCGGCAGGAAGCGGTGTCTCCTCCAGGTCTTCAAGGAGTGTGGCGTGGTTGACCGTGTCGAAGGCTTTCGACAGGTCAAGTGCCACGAGAACCGTCCTGTGGTTTGGTTGGTGTTGGTTCAAACCGAAGTTAATCTGCGTCGTGATGGCGTTCAAAGCTGATGTTGTGCTATGGTTTTTACGGAAGCCATGTTGATGATTGGCCAGCTGCAGGTTTGCAGTATAATATGGGAGCAGAATAGCCTCTAACAACTTCACTACCGGCGAAAGGAGAGATATCGGACGATAAGAGTCTCCTTGATTTGCCGGCTTCCCAGGTTTTAGGAGGGGGACCACAGTCGCATGTTTCCAGATATCTGGTATAACGAAGGTGGACAGTGAGAGGTTGAATAGAGCCGCCAAGTACTTGTGCCCCTCGTGGCCTAGGTGTTTCAGCATCTTCATGGCAATTCCGTCGGGTCCGAGTGATCTTGAAGGTTTGGCCTTCTTTATAGCTTCCTTGACCTCTGCAGCGGAGACGACAATGGGCGCGGCTGTGTGTTTGTGTTTGTGCGCGCGTCGGATGGCTTTTCTCTTAGCCCTATCCGCAGGAGAATGCAGTATAAATTGCCGGCAGAATGCGCTCGCGCATTTCCTGGGGTCCGACTTGACGTTATCGCCGAAAGCAATGGCGACCTTGTCATTGTATTTGGTCGGGTTGGATAGGGCCTTGACTGTCGACCATAATTTGCCGACCCCGCCGGAGAGGTTGCATGACTCTAGGTGTTCTTTCCACTTCTTCAATTTATGTTCATTGACAGTCCGACGGATTTCTGCGTTGAGATCCTTTATTCTTGGATCTGCGGGGTTCAAGAGTCTCACTTGGTCACGTTCTCTTGCCATTGGCGCTGCTTCCGCAGGGAAATTCGGCCGAATTTCCGGGATTCTGCCAGCAGGGATGAAGCGGCCAGAGGCTCGTAAGTAGCTTCATATCATATATAAATTGCAAAACTATCTGTATGCACAGCTCTTCAAACACTCCGGACCAATGAACACACTTTTTAGGCTCCTTTTTTATATATGTAGACTAGCTGATCCGGCAGACGTTGTCCTGCCCAAACATTAACTTGTTTGCATTTAAAATATGTGAGTCGCCCTCCTAATTTCAGCTCCACATCTTTCTCTCCGTCCATCCCCTTCATATGCTTTTGTCTTTAATTGTCATCCATATACCTATCCCTTTCTCAATCCCAATCCCAAAAGGACTTAAAATTACTTCATTTTAAAACTCTCATGCAGGCCTTTCATTTTAGACCCATTTGCTCATAAAAACCTTCTAGCTCCAATTTTGGTCCAGGTTTTGGTTAATATCTAAAAACCTTCGTTTTATATGGGAAAATAGCTAAAACATCTTAAATCATTTCAACATCTTAATCAAATCAACACCTTTCTTTTGATTGAGTGCCCCTCCTGGTTGACATTTTGACCAATATCTCGCAAACGGGCTCATATTGAAAGAACACTTTATAAGGTTACCCTGGTCAACATTTTAAGGGACATCTCCAAAACCTTTCCAAATGCCTTTATTTTTTTAGCGTATAACCATCTCGAGCGGATACAAAATCTACCTTCCAAATTTAGATATGTGTATTAGGTCCAGCCGTTCTCAAAATAGATGTTTCCATAAATGAAGCAAAGTCCAAATGAAAACTGTGGCCTTCCCCTTTCTTTTTATACCAATTTTGTGCGAATATTAATTTATCGAAATGTACCAAAGTCCGAATGAAAGCTTCCGTCTTTCCCTTTCGTTTGATATCAATTGTGTGCGGATATTCCAAAGTTTACCCGAAACCACATATTGACCGATAACTCTGTTATCGATAAATATATCGAAGTGAAAACGGTGTTCTTCTACTTCCGTTTGATACCAATTTTCTGCGAATAATCCAAAGTTTACGTAAAACTACATTTTGACCGATAACTCTGTTATCGATAAATATGTCGAATTATGCGTGTTTCTATTCTGTACTCCAAAGACTTAGTGTGCAAAATTTCGTAAAGTTCGAGGCATTAGCTTAGACGTGAAAGAGTCACAAAAATTCAGTCACTCACACACTTACATTTTTGTATTTTAGTAAGATATGTATGTATGTATATCAATGGACCAACGCGCATTAAATTTTGGATGTTCGATTGCACCACGAAGAGTAACATCAAAGCAAAACTTCAATTGACAATGGAAAATTCCAAAAAATTCGCATTTTTTACCGTGAAAAGCTTTGAAATAAAGAATTTTTCGTTCAATTAACTTTGTACCAATTCATGACTAGCACCGCCATCTGGTGGTGAGTATATAATTTGGTTCAGCCGTTTTCGAGTTTTAGCGTTACAACTGAACACCATTTCATTTTTATATGCACACTAGTTGACCCGGCAGACGTTGTCCTGCCCAAACATTAACTTTTTTGCATTCAAAATATGTGAGTCGCCCTCCTAATTTCAGCTCCACATCTTTCTCTCCGTCCATCCTCTTCAGGCGCGTATTCAGGGGGGGGGGGGGGCTTTGGGGGTTCAAACCGCCCCCCCCCCGAAATTTCCGAAAATTAAAAAATATACATCTGTACTAGAATAATTATTATTATTATTATTATTATTATTATTATTATTATTATTAATCAACAAACAGTAAGTTTACAGATTGTGTAGCAAGATTATATTAGGCTTAACATAATCAATATGCAAAAATTGGAAGTAAAGCTATGTTAAGTGCCTTATGAGCAGGCTCTTAAAAGTAAACTTGGTATAGCAAAAGTCAAATCCCAAAGAAAAAGAAAAATTATTTAACTCCGAAAGTGTCCGCCTTATAGGAGCATTCATCGCATAAACTGTTCTAGCAAAACCCACATAAAACATCTCGTTACCACGAAGGATCCGTGAAGGTACATTAAAACTAATTTTCATGAGCAGGTATGAGCAATCGATTAAGCTATTAATAATATCATAAACAACGCACATTGACAGCAGTGAGCGTCTTGACTCTAGTGGCATGAGACTAATGAGCAAACAACGAGAACGATAGGGTGGGATCGGTTCCAGAAAGTACAGCCGCCGCAGGGCGAAACGTACGAAAGCCCTCTGGACCGACTCCAATCTCCTAACATGAACGGCATGAAAAGGCCTCCAGATAAATACTGCATATTCTAACTTCGACCGAACTAGAGACGTGTACAATACTTTTAAAGTATATGGGTCAGAAAACGACGAGCAGTTACGCCGAATAAAAGCCAACATAGCATACGCCTTAGAAACAACAAAACTAATGTGAGTGGTAAAGCTGAGTTTGGGGTCAAAATAAACACCAAGGTCTTTAAATTCATCGACCTTTTTAAGCGCAACATTCGAAAAACCATACGATGTTGGAAGATTGAAAACGAGTCTACCATAGGAGGTATAGTGACACTTAGCAATGTTAAGAAATAGGCGATTACGTTCGCACCACTGAAACAAGTTGTCAAGCTCGCCCTGTAGGACGAAAGAATCTTCTAAGGACTTAATTTCAGAATAAATTTTTAAGTCATCCGCGTAGAGAAGAAACTTACATTTTGAGAAGCAAGAGGAAATATCATTAATAAACAGAATAAACAGCAAGGGACCGAGGACGCTTCCCTGGGGAACCCCAGAGGAGGCTACGAAGGAATAAGAAGACGCACCGTCGAGGCGAACGACACAACGTCTGTTGCATAAATAGGATGATATCCACCTCAAGAATAGAGAGTGGAATCCTAGTATTTCCAGTTTAGCTAAAAGAACTCTATGGGATACTCTGTCAAATGCCTTTGAAAAGTCCGTGTAAACCGCATCAATCTGAAATCCTTTTTGAAAAGAATCCAGGCAATCTTCGGTGAACACTGCTAAATTAGTGAGGGTAGATCTGCCCGGAACAAATCCATGCTGTTGAGGACAAAGCAAGTGTTTTACCTCAAAGTATATTTTATCCTTAATTATGCACTCAAACAATTTCGACACAGTGGTTAGTTTGGAAATAGGCCTATAATTTTCAATGTTGCTTTTATTGCCGCTCTTGAAGATAGGCGTGATAAAAGTTAATTTCCAAGCATCTATAAAAATGCCAGAAGACAGAGACTTATTAAAAATATGCAGTAACGGAGCAATCAGAGAAGAGCAATTTTTCAATAACACAGCAGAAACACCATCTGCGTCAGTTGTAGTTGACATCTTAAGCAGCCTTATGCCATTAGCAATGTCTAATTCTGTCAAGCTTAACTTTCCAAAGTTGATGGAAGTAGCGAAGCTTGACAGAATCTCATCGGGAATGACATCACTAGCGTTGTCTCTATTCACTTTTAAAACCCCTGTTAAGGAATAAGCATTAATAGCAATAATGAAAAAACGAAAGAATAAAATTAAACAATATTTCACACTGAGAGAAGTTATTGGTAGTCGCTAATCAATTATCAGAGCAAGTCTGAGAGGTCACAACCAAATTCCTGCAACGGTTCACTCATTTGGCGCTTTAAGAAACTCGCGCAAAATTATCAGACTTGCTCTGCATAAGATCAACTTAGCATGTTAAAAACAGCAAGAGTCATCCGAACTCAAGTCTGTTGAAATTCAAATTAAACGCTTTTCGAGTTATGAATACAGCGGTCAAAAATCATAAAAATGAGTGTCTCTCGTTATTGTAGTCACGGTTGCCACAAGTTTAATCAAAAAAATTACCAAGAAGTTAAAAAAACTTACCAAAAATTACCAAGCAGTACACAACGCAGTCGTATTGAATTATCAGTGAAAAAAACAATTAAATTGGGATAAAAGTTTAAAAGTAAAAGCCCGGTAGGTAGCTGTTGAAATGGAAATGCTCAAGAAATATTTTCGATTATTTCTTGACCATGAAATTGTCATGAACAGCCAAGAAATTCTGACGTTCCGTTCTGCATGTTGAATAAATCCAATTTGCCGCTTTTTATATGAATTTCAATGTTATTTTATTATATTTCTTGTTTCTATTTTTCCGAAGCTTCAGTTTTTCTTCAAGAAATAAAGCGACTACTATTTACTTCTTGTCAAAGCCAGGGTTGCGCAGGTCTTTTTATACCTTTCATGAGCATGAAATGGTATTATAACTTTGGTCCGATGTTTGTAAGTATGAGAAGAAGAAGAGATAGACCCACCATTAAGTATATAGAAATGATCAGGGCGACGAGCTGAGTTGATTTAGCCATGTCTGTCTGTCCGTCCGTCCGTCCGTCTGTCCGTCTGTCCGTCCGTCTGTTTGAACGCAAACTAGTCCCTCAATTTTAGAGATATCTCGATGAAATTTTGCAAGCAGGCGCCATTTTGCATAGGATTAATCATTTGTAGGAACCAGCAAGATCGGACCGATACAACCCATAGCTCCCATACAATCGATTGTTCCGATAAACGGGTTTTGGCCTCTAACTCTTGCAATTAAAAAGCTATTAGAGCGAAATTTCGCAGGTTTAGTACATACTATATAAGTAATGTGTGTAGTGAAAATCACCTAGATCGGACCAACATAACATATAGCTCCCATATAATCGATAGTTTCGATAAATGGGTTTTGGGCTATAAATTTTTCAAATAGAAAGCTAGAAACGTAGAATTTTGCAGGTTTGGTACTTATTATATGAGTAATGTGTGTAGTGAAAATCATACAGATCGGACTTACATAACATATAGCTCCCATATTACCGATTGCTCCGATATATGTGGTTTGGCTATGTATTTTTAAATTAACAGTTTTGGAGAGTTTGTAAGTAATTGTAAGTAAGGAGTGCATATTCATGAAAGGTATAAAGACTTCGGCACAGCCGAAGACAGCCCTTTCCTTACTTGTTTTTTGTTAAAATTTTCCAGAAATTAGCAGTAGAAAAGTAGAAGAGATTCTGATACAAGAAATTTTTCTTAAGCCTTTCGGCTCTACTCAATATTCACTCTACTTTTGAAGTAGCTCCTTAAGAAATTCTAAACAAAATTTCAAAACAAACAATAAAAATAAATATTGTTTTGTACACGGCTAACCAGTATGTCTGGGTTCAAAGTGTTGTTTAGAATTTCCAGTAAGATTAACTTCCTTTGACTAATTTAATTATTTTTGTATGATAGAATGTGTAAAAACACAATAAAAATACTGCAACTCAAAGTTAAGAACTTTGTGGAAAATTCAAGAAAACTCGAAAAATTTTCATAAAAATTTCTAAATTTCTAAATTTCGATTTTTGGCAATTTTTTTTCTAGTCAAGTGCATTATCTTCCATACAAATTTATAAGCGTACTATTTTTATATTGAAGAAAATGCTCTTGGTTGGCTCTTTACAATTGAACGGGCTACAAAATTGAATACTCGAAAATAATCAAATTTTACCTGAAAGTTAGAAATTTTGATGAAATTTTTTCGAGTTTTCTTGTATTTTCATGAGTTTTCCACAAAGTTCTTCACTTTCAGTTGAAGTATTTTTATTGTGTATTT
The DNA here is from genome assembly GCA_951509765.1 of Sphenella marginata. Classification (NCBI taxonomy): domain Eukaryota; kingdom Metazoa; phylum Arthropoda; class Insecta; order Diptera; family Tephritidae; genus Sphenella; species Sphenella marginata. The sequence continues at coordinate 10,270,805 of OX608078.1, forward strand.
ACACATACTTTCATTCAAAAATAATGAAATTAGTCTAAAGAAGTTAAGAAATGCCAAAAAAAACCCTTTGAACGCAGTCATACTGGTCTAGGTGTATGACCAAACTAAATTTGGTTTAGAATTAAATTTACGCCGGTTGTCATAGAAATGAGATTATTTAAATTTTAAACCGAAAATGTTGTTAACAATTTTTTATGTTTTTTTTTTTAAATGTTAGGACTCAAACCGACGTGCCCCAAATCAGTGCGCAATGCTCTAACTACTGAACTACGGCGCACACATGAATTTTGTGCGAAAAGTACACATATTCGCTGTGTATACGAATTTTGTTTATCCCAGTTAAGTTTTAAATAAAAACTGCAAAAAATTTAGAATTTGTGTCCTTAATTGAAAGGTTTGGAATTTATTACCAAAAAGTTTTAAAAATTGTGTAAGCCAATAAATGGTTTAAAATTTAGGCTCAAGTTTTTAGCCGTGTAGAAAGAGGAAAATTTCAAATAAATAAAAGTATAAATATGTAATATGTAAAAATATAAGTATGTGTGTATTTACAGGTAATTCTTATTACTGACACTTTGGCCAAAACCCCCCCCGAAATTTTTTTCTGGCTACGCGCCTGATCCTCTTCATATGCTTTTGTCTTTAATTGTCATCCATATACCTATCCCTTTCTCAATCCCAATCCCAAAAGGACTTAAAATTACTCCATTTTAAAACTCTCATGCAGACCTTTCATTTTAGACCCATTTGCTCACAAAAACCTTCTAGCTCCAATTTTGGTCCACGTTTTGGTTAATATCTAAAAACCTTCGTTTTATATGGGAAAATAGCTAAAACATCTTAAATCATTTCAACATCTTAATCAAATCAACACCTTTCTTTTGATTGAGTGCCCCTCCTGGTTGACATTTTGACCAATATCTCGCAAACGGGCTCATATTGAAAGAACACTTTATAAGGTTACCCTGGTCAACATTTTAAGGGACATCTCCAAAACCTTTCCAAATGCCTTTATTTTTTTAGCGTATAACCATCTCGAGCGGATACAAAATCTACCTTCCAAATTTAGATATGTGTATTAGGTCCAGCCGTTCTCAAAATATGTAGATGTTTGCATAAATGAAGCAAAGTCCAAATGAAACCTGTGGCCTTCCCCTTTCTTTTTATACCAAAATTGTGCGAATATTAATTTATCGAAACGAACCAAAGTCCGAATGAAAGCTGCCGTCTTTCCCTTTCGTTTGATATCAATTGTGTGCGGATATTCCAAAGTTTACCCGAAACCACATATTGACCGATAACTCTGTTATCGATAAATATATCGATGTTTAGGCCCGATGCCTAAAGTCTTAAAAAATGCGCCACCCTAATGTCACTTTTTGTTTTATACAAAACCCCAACACCAAGCCGCCCACATGTATGTATATACACGCATATTCATGTTTGTCAGCAAACATATACATGCTTGTGGGTGTGCATGTGTCGGTTCACCTCCCCTTAAAACCGGAGGCTGAAATTCGGGGTTCAACGGTTGTCCGCGACTGGACAACTGTATACTTTTCCAGCGATCGTCATCGAGTCAACACCTCACGGCCACCCCAGGATTTTCACCGTCAGCGAATATTCGAAGGTAAAATTAACTTGTCCAATTATAAATCTTTTAACTCAATAAACGGCCACATTTATAACGAGAATATCGTTCTTTCTTATTTCTTTTATTCCAGAAAATACCAAATCGACCGCGGTGCGTCCCAGCCACGGCCGCTCCTAAGAACCACCACAGCCGATTTGTTCATGGTCCATCTCACCGAGAAACGGATACAGCCTATACAGTCCACAACAACAACAAAAAACAACATCGAAGATGTCAACAATTTATCACAGAATATTGAATTTTACTAATTTTCAACTTTGGATCAATTCACTCAGCCACACACAGCCAAATTAACACTGCCGCAAAGAAGGTGCCACAACAACATATAACACATAAATACAACAACGTTACCGATCACCATATCAAAGCACGTAAGTTGTATATTTCTTGCCACTTGTTTTTTGGTGTTGCTATTTTTGTTAAACGAACTGCCACAAATATTTATATTTAAAAAGTGTCGCCCGCGAGTGTGCTCAAAACATAAGTGCGAAAAGTCAATTTGTTTAGTGAGTGCATTATTTAAAATTTTCAAAATAATTAACATTGCAATTGCTGAGGTAACATAACCTCACTTTCACATTAAATTCACGTAGCCTTTCGGTTGTTCGTTTCGTCTCAGTTTTCCACTTTTTTAGCGATAAACACGCACAGCAATTCAACCGAAGGCTAATTAGTTTTATTAAATAAAGTCACTTAGTTTTTTAGTTAAATTTTCATTTATTCGCACAAAATATCCACTTAAATATTCACTTATTCGCTCGTGTTGATACACCGCGCACTTTACTTGTGGTTTTATTTTGTTTACTTTTGTTATTGCGGCAACACATATACATATATATCTAAACATATCCCCGATAGCGTGCTATTTTTCGAGTTTTATTTTGATTCTAATTCCTCAAAATCCAAAATATGGAAAGCTTCATTAGGCTGGCTGATTCGATTGCTGAATTCGAATCAGACTACAATGATTTAGAGGATTCGGCCCACAGCAAGTATACTCTTGCTATTCAACAAGAGGACTTGAAATCAATGTGGAGAAAAGCCAGAGCGGCCCAGGAGGAGTTGCTAAGCTTAAACAAATTAGAATCGTCTGACATAGTGTCTGTAAAACAGAAATATAAAAGGGCATACGCAGTTTATTTACGCTGCATGTCAAATATGGCTAGACGCCAAGCGACATTCACTAAGGCAGAAACTAAGCCGGAAGAAAAGCCCGAATTTGAGCACAGTATCCGCCTGCCTCCATGTGATACTGAAGTTTTCAAGGGCGATTGCTTGTCATGGCCAACATTTCGGGACATGTTCACTGCCATTTATATCTTGAATAAGCGCCTAACACCTGTTGAGAAACTTTTCCACCTCAACAACAAGACACAAGGTGAGGCAAAGGATATAGTGAAAAAATGTCCGCTTACAAATGAGGGATTCGATATCGCGTGGAGAAACTTATGCGAGAGGTACGAAAACAAACGTATACTTGTAAACTCGCAACTCCAAATTTTGCTCAATTTGAAAAAGGTAGAGAGTGAGTGTGGTAGCGCAATTAAAACATTGCAACGCGATATAAATAATTGCCTTTCGTCCTTGCGAAGTCATAAAATTGACACTTCGAACTGGGACGCAATTATAACTTACTTATGTTCAACGAAATTGCCGGAAAGTACGCTTGGTCTATGGGAACAAAGCATAGACCATAAAGTGGAAATATCCAAGTGGGAGGATATGGACAAATTTTTGTCTAACCGCTTCCAGACACTTGAAACAGTGTCTGGATTCATAGGGGCTTCTTCGAAAGCGCAGAAACCACAGAGTATACGACCTGCCAACGAAACTCCTGCAAAAAGACTTGGTGCATACCAAGCAAATGTCACAAAGTTATTGTGCACAAAATGCAAAGCAAACTCCCACAGATTGAAAAATTGTCCCCGTTTTCTAAAATTTACTCCGGTGGAGCGAATTGATTTCGTTAAATCCACCAAGGGCTGCCTAAACTGCCTATCCCCAGGACACACAGTGTCGAAGCAGGGACCGTAACTGTTATGAGTTTTAATATAAAAATCCACATTTAATAATTATTTTCAGATTTTTTTCATAAAAATCAACAATAGCAGTTATTTTTTGATTTTTATTTTTTTGATCAAAAATAAAAGTTATTTTTTGATTTTTATTTTTTTGATCAAACATAAAAGTTGTTTTTTGATTTTTATTTTTTTGATCAAAAATAAAAGTTATTTTTGATTTTAATTTTTTTGATCAAAAATAAAAGTTATTTCTTGAGCGATATTTTATCCCTTAAGAATAAAAATTAAGTTTTGAGTTTTAACTTTTTTCGCGGATTGAAAAACTCAAATAACCGCAGCGCCTTTCTGGCAGGTTGTTGATCATAATTATTACATGATATATCCTTGTCAGCATAAGTGCTCAATAATTTGAAACATATTTATATGTATACACATTGATATTGTATGTATGGGGCAAAATTCGCCAAGTGTACCAGGTGAAAAAATGTATGTACATAAATATAAACTAAATATCTTATTTCCCCATTATGGTGATCAGACGCCCACAGTGCATTGTTGAGATAGGTCAGCGGTATGGGATTCAGCCTCTCACATCAAAAAATTTTGCTTCTTTGACTCTAAAGAAAAACAAAATAACTAATAGCTGTATTCTGTAAGTCTGTCTCATCTCAAGTCACTAAATTTGAGATTTTTCATTAGAGAGAATTTTTGTGACTTTCGCTGATTTCGGTATTCTGTAAGAGAAAATCACAAAAAGTTCACCATTGACGTGTGGTAAAAACAGATATGCATAAGTCTGAAGTACAGCATTTGACAGCGCCCACATAAATATTGCAATAGCACCGGTAGTAAGTGTCTCGGGGTACAACGTGTGAGACGCAGGTTCGAACCCAGGATCGGGGACAGTTTATTATTTTTGTTTTTTCTTTTTTTATTCATTAATTATTATTTTTTTAAATAATTATAAATGATTTCAAACTTAAAAAATTTTTTTTTTAACTTATTTAATTTTTAACCCTATATTTTCTTGTTTGTGACCTGCCTACAACAGCTGACAAATTAGTGACTTTTTTTGAGACTTGAGATATGAGACAGCTTACTGAATACCAAATTGTCTCAAAATTGAAATTGACCACAAAATGTCTCTATTAGTGACTAGAGACAGCTTACAGAATTCGCCTATAATACAAAGAGTTCAGCTGGTTAACATTTCATGCCTATGCATAAACATCATAGATGGGCAGTTTGCATTGCCATTAAAAATTTATTAAGTATACAATTTTAGATATTAATTTTAATGTATTTTAGAATTAGATTTTCCAATATGAGTAATATTAGACTTTTTCTGCACTTATATGTTTGAAGAATATGATTTAAATTCCGAAAAGCATATTGGACAGGTAAGGGGGGCCATGGGGAGCAGTCATGAGTTGAGCTCTTATGACGGGAGCACGTGAATTAAAATACAATTTTTTATTTGATTAAATGAAACTCTTAACACTCTATTACTCAGAATAAGTTTGAAATTGTAGTTGACAAAATTTTTATTTGTTTGTTAGTGCAGGCTGACCACATATGACTTAAATGCACACCCATCTACCACATGTTGAAGTGTATATATAAGGGATGTCAATCCCGAAATCGGAGGATCTGTTGATTTCGGTTCTTTTGAAATAAAATAAAACGGGATTAGCGAAATTTTATCACATGATTATTAAAACAGCGGAAACCATTTTCTTCACTCCACCAACCCTCGGGTTGATGTGGATCTTAGTCTACTCCTACAACAGGCATGCCTCTCACGGATATATTATAAACCCCTAAACCGGAGGAGTTTAAAGCTTTTTCTATTATTTCTCACCATATCTACGCATTTTGTACGCATTCTAGGGTGAAAACAGGATTAGGTTTGTTAAATTATAAAAACTAGTCGAAGCTAAAATCCCGAAAAGAGGTATTCCACTTGGTCCCTTGAAGAATTACACCTCTAATGTATTTAAAACTAAATGAGAGTTCGCTTCCCAATAAACAATTTTGTTTGATATCAACTTCAGATGCATTTGAGATCAAATCCATTTTTCAGATCACCAACATTAATTCTCAATAGCGCTTCAATAGCGAGATTATTGTGTTCTCAACTTCAAAGGTACTTTTTTTAATATAGGAATTTTGCTGATTCTCTAGTTGAGAATGCAAGAATCTTCAACTACACCTCAAAGGCAGTTCACTAATTAGATTCAAAGGCAATTTTTTTCTTCTCTTTTTATAGCTTCAATTCATTTGTTTATTTGTATAAGTATGTAAAAGTGCTGTCAGAAAGTTGTTAACAATTAACGCTTAACCTGAAGAAGGCTGAATCTCAACTTCAAAACTAAGGTTTTATCAAACGTTGGAGAATACATTTTTCTGTGTTTGTTGGGTTATTACCCATTATGATTAATAACCATAATAAGTGACAATCGAAGGACTTACGGTATCTTGTTTGCACTATTCTCAATGAATATAAGATTTACACAGCTTATTAGTGAAAGAATTAATTAAAGTGCGTACGAAATCCATCGAGAGTGCATTAGAATCTGTTTTAATAATTATCAAAGTATGAACTTTTTTTTTTGTTTGAAGCAATATTTATTTAATTTTAAATGTGCAAACAAATATATTGTGGGTTTTGAAGAAATTTCTATAAATAACAATAAATGAAGATTTTTTTGATTACACACTTTTGTTTATCTTCAAATACCGCCAAATAGTAATAAAATTAGTTTGATAAATTACAGTGAGTGTCAAAAGAAAGTGTACACTATAAATTGCAATTTTCACCAAAACAAACTTTATGAACTTTGTGCAAAATCAGAAAAATTCGGCGAATATGCAAACACTTTTAGTTCTAACATTTCCTTTTAATATTACTGTAACATTTCGTTTTATTTCAAAAAAAATTTATAAACGGATTTTCATGCCGACTTGAAAAAATGTTTCGTTTTACTTTAAAGTGATTTTCAAATGTGTCGTTAGAATTTCGTTTTGAAATAATTCGGTTTTATGTTCATGTATGAATCTGTAACTGCTAAGTAAATTTTTTTTTATTTCCACGTAATGCTTGCCATTGTGTTCTTGAGTGTCACGTAAAACTCTGTCAAAACACCATATACATAATTTCACGCTTAATTTCTTGCAAATAATTTTGACTTATATATTTTGACTTTTTTTCTCGTGAAACTCAGAACGCAATGCTCATCTTAAGGCGTTTTTCTAAAATTTCGTCTCAGTAGTGTATTGAGATGAAAAAATTATGGCAAGCCTAGTCAGACGGCACTTTGGCCAATGAAAATTGTATTCCTTAAAGCAGACTTTAGTTCTTAGAAAGCTTGTTTAAAATTTAAAAGTTACTTTAGAAATGACATTTAACATCTAAAACTTTGAACTAATTTTTCATCGTGAAATGGTTTTAGATACACGACAAACGCACAAGGTCTCAATCGACCAATAATTGATGTTGCAACTAGGTGGAATTCCACCTATAAAATGCTTAAAAGCCTTTTAACATACAGGGATTTCTCTTATGAACACATTGAGGAAAAACTTAATCTTTCTTCAGCTGAATGGAAAGTTGTAACGGACTTAGTTGCACTATTAGATCCTATTCATGAAGCCACTCTTAGTCTTCAATCGAGCCAACTTTTCATGGGTGATTTTTATATAGTCTAAGAAGATGGTAATCTCAAGCTTGTAAAAAATTGCGCTGATTTTTGGCGAATTTTTTTTTCCACGACTTTAATTGTTTTCTTTCATATAAAAAGTTAGTATTATGAATGTATACGAACTTCCTTCTAGAATTCAATGAGCTACAAAACTGCATACTCCAAAAAATTCTAGAAATTCTAATCAAAAAAATTTGGCTGAAATATGTTAGTCTTCCACGCGAACAACGAAACATGTCTTCGTTGGCAGCGACGATATGTTGATGAGGATATACCACCCAATAATTATGATTAAAACTCAAAACTTAATTTTTATTCTTGAGGAATAAAATATCGCTCAAGAAATAACTTTTATTTTTGATCAAAAAAATAAAAATCAAAAATAACTATTATGTTTGATCAAAAAAATAAAAATCAAAAAATAACTTTTATGTTTGATCGAAAAAATAAAAATCAAAAAATAACTTTTATGTTTGACCAAAAAAATAAAAATCAAAAATAATGATTATTTGTAATTTATATGGATTTCCCTCAAATTTTTTTGTTTATAGAAGCTTTTTGTTGAGCATGAAGAGACGTGCATATTCATATACTTGAAACGTATCTGCGATATTGTGAAGTCTTCCTTTTTTGATGCTAAAAATACAAAAATAATCGTTACGGGGGGTCCCTGTGTCGAAGTGCAGCAGTTCGTACGACTGCAACAAATGCCACTCTCGACATCATACGCTCCTGCATGCGGAGTCTCTACAGACGCAGGCAACCAGCAGCCCGAATCAGTATAATGCTGATAGTGCTGCCCCTACTTCTCAACAGGCACAACAGAGACGGGAAGTTTCAAACTCAAGCTCGGATTCTTACCGAAATGTAAAATCCTGCCATGTACATTCAAGTGCAGGTGTGCTGCTAGGGACAGCTCGAGTCACCATTCATCATAATGGTACAGACTTCCCAGCAAGAGCACTGATAAATTCTGGCTCAGAATGCTCGTTCATGACAGAACGACTAAAGCGCCGAATCAATCTACCAACAAAAAGGATGCATGCCCAAGTTTCGGGTATCACTAATGCTGCGCTGGCTCAAGTCAAGGAGGCCTCCCACATTGAACTCCGTTCACCAGTGGACCCTTGCTTTAGCCTAACAACTTCTGTGCTAATTCTAACCAAACTAACTGGGAATCTGCCATACTGCCATATCGATGCAACGACTATGCAGGCATTCCCAGACTTAGTCTTGGCAGATAAAAGATTCTACGTCAATGAAGAAGTAGATCTCATACTTGGCGGAGATATATATGAGCGGACTAAAAAAGAATGTACTAAGTACACTTCTGGCTCAAGAAACGGTATTCGGTTGGATATTAACCGGGCGTGTAGACGCACCCAATCCAACCAGAAATATAGTGTCGTTTTACAATTCTTTGTGGTGCCAGGGACCTTCTTGGTTACAAGAAGACAACTCACAATGGCCAGTACAAGAACACGAATACCATAATACCATACTTCCGTGGAGGAAAAGAGAGCGCAGGCCTACGCAATATCAAAGCAACAACTTCTGCAGGCGAAGCATCCAAAACAAAACATTAAGGTGGGAGAATTTGTTGTCATCAAAGAAGACAATTTGACTCCGAATGATCATCCCGCAATTTATTCAGACCTGAAAACACGAAAAATTAGTATCGTTCTACAAGAATTAAAAAATATATTTATTCTAAACTGGTGTCTGCAAAATAACCGAACAATGGCAAACTTTAATACAAATATCTCTTGACGTAACGAGATTATCGAACTTCCGCCCTCGAAATATTGTCACTAAGGCCAAAACGCGTCGTTTGACACCTTTCCAGACATTTTCGGAAGTGTTTTAGCAGTTGACATTTGTGGCATACAATTACCGAAAAAGTTCAATAATCAGAGAAGGAAGTCTTGCCATGCGAATGGCACCCATTAAAACTCACACAGTACCGAAATAACGGAGTCACGCCCACTTGTCATCCCATTAACCCCTGAAATTGATGGGCAGGCAGAGCCACAACGCCTCCAAATAAACCGCGATATGTTAGCCTAACACGAAAATATCCTCGTTTGTGCCCTATAGTTATCTAAAATTGCATTCGGACAGACAGACTGAACCTGGACTGAGTTTAAATACATAACTACATACATATTAGTACCTCTATTACTATCCACCGCTACCGTCACGCAGAAATCTGCATTGAAAATGTCCATGCAAAACAAAGGACTACAAGTTGTAATCCAATCGATCTTGGATGTCGTGTGAGTGATAGATCTCTGGAAGGCAATTACTTTTGTATGCAAAGTGCAACAGGAACTGTGCTATAACCACTAGTCCAATCTACGTGACGGATGTAGCCTCCAAGAAGACAACAAGTAACTTTGCATTTAAATTTCTGAATCTAATGGAATCATGCCCATGTCCATCAAATACAAGGTGCACCATCAGGTGTATGTACCGAGAAAATTTAGCCCCAAGCATCAGGTAATAGCTGACGTGCCCCGGGGGCCGGCATGGTATTTTCGGACCCTTAGTCACCATTTGTTAGGTGTGGGCCTAAATTCTCATTACAAGCGCTTGTCCAACCCTTATCCACATTTACGTGCTGTGCATCGTGATTCATATTTTCCAACAATGCGTACGACAGAAACAAGTCAGCTAATACCGTGCCAGCCTGTGGCTAAATCCGTTGGAATATCCGTATTTTTAATGTACTTTTTCTTCAAAAAAGGATTTGACCAAATGAAATATTTGTGAAAAAAAAAACAAAAAACGACAAGTAAATTACCAGTCCTGCACTGCAGGTGCTGCGTATAATGTTCACTCCTTATTTGCTTAACGCTTAAGTTGGCAGCGCTCAATGCTCAAAGTTCGCTAGTCAAACTTGTTTGAAGTTAAATGACTTAAACAGGCGTTGGTGTCGCTAATTTGTGTGCCTGCACTGGGTCATAGATAACTAACTAGCTATATATTGCAATCTAAAAACTACTGCACTACTTTACCAATCGTAACTCACGCGTTGAATATCAATGGATATAGTTATCGTAGTTCCGCCAGTAAAAGTTAATATAGCCATCCAATGACGCATAGTGAGAGTTGATCAAGATGGATGGCACCGGCCGCCACAGCATTGGAGACACCATATTTTCAAAGTAATTTGCGCTGCTACCGAAACGATACAGTATTTCGGGCAGCGCGAATAAAACTTACCCCAATCCCGCCAATATGCCCATGCGCCGTCCAGGCGATCCACCAAATCTGCCTCCATGTGTCCATGCCGACCTGAAAAGAAAGAAAAAATAAGGTTAGACACAAAATTTTCAACTATAATTACAAAATTTACTTACCTCTGCTTGCTGGTGACTACGCATGCCGGAAACAATAAGAATAATGAACTGGGAAAAAATTAACAAAAAAAATTTTTTTTGGGTTTTTTGAATTTTTTATGATTTTTTGTTTGTTTTTTCGGAGGGGCAGGACTGTTTTGCCCACGAAACAGCAAAAAAATAAGCACAAAACCTAACACTCTCTACCAGGCTCGGTACCGAATTCCGAGTTCCGCCGGGATTACAGTACCGACCAAAGCGAAAAGGTCGCTATGTGCGCAGCCCTAGTGAGCACCAGTGAACTGTAGCAAAATACATATATGTACATATGTATGAAAATTAGCGAAACGCACTACCGGGTGATCCCGTAGTTGCAATAAAGTTTTTTTGGATGCGTTCCAGTGGTACGGTGCCGTACGACAATTTTTTGCAAAATTATGTCTGCCAAGCATTTAGTTGCATTAGTCTGCAAAATTGCAAAGACTAATACATAAAATAAAAAAATATACATTTATATAAAAAATAATTTCGCCACCCACGCTTACCAGCGTCGTTCATATGTATAACGGCGCAAGCATCGAACCTGGTTCGGAACCACGGCCATTCCGACCAGTACACGGGGTATTGGACTCACTGCCGTTCCGACCCTTTCGACCGAGTTTCATATAAACTCGACAATCTAGACTGGCCATTCAGCCGTGCCAGCTAAATCTTTTTTCTATTGAAAATTTAGACTGGCCACTCAGCCGTGCCAGCTAAATACAAGCCACGGGACTCACACCTGCGTAGACTGGCCACACTGCCGCGCCAGCTACGCAACCTTAACAATTAGTATGTAAGATTAGATTAAGCCGTAAATAAAAATAAACATTTTTTTTCTTCTCGTTGATGTAACATATGTATGTACGTAAATCAATCTACTGGCAAGATATATACAACTTTTTATTTTAAAATTTTCGTCCACCTAGCTCTAGGTACGAAGGAGAGGTACTGCCAGACGAAGAAACCTCAAACTTCGGGAGGTCGCTCAAGGGAAGACAGTGGTGACTGCGCCATCCGGCACTCACCAAGTCTTAAAAAATGCGCCACCCTAATGTCACTTTTTGTTTTATACAAAACCCCAACGCCAAGCCGCCCACATGTATGTATGTACATGCACGCATATTCATGTTTGTCAGCAAACATATATGTACATGCTTGTGGGTGTGCATGTGTCGGTTCACCTCCCCTTAAAACCGGAGGCTGAAATTCGGGGTTCAACGGTTGTCCGCGACTGGACAACCGTCAACTTTTCCAGTGATCGTAATCGAGTCAACACCTCACGGCCACCCCAGGATTTTCACCGTCAGCCAATATTCGAAGGTAAAATTAACTTGTCCAATTATAAATCTTTAACTCAATAAACGGCCACATTTATAACGAGAATATCGTTCTTTCTTATTTCTTTTATTCCACAAAATACCAAATCGCCCGGGGCGTCCGAGCCACGACCGCTCGTAAGAACCACCACAGCCGATTTGTTCAATCGAAGTGAACCAACGTCCAAATGAAAACGGTGTTCTTCCACTTCCGTTTGATAACAGTTTTCTGCGAATAATCCAAAGTTTACTTAAAACTACATTTTGACCGATAACTCTGTTATCGATAAATATATCGAAATATAATTATGCGTGTTTCTATTCTGTACTCCAAAGAATTAGTGTGCAAAATTTCGTAAAGTTCGAGGCATTAGTTTAGACGTGAAAGAGTCACAAAAATTCAGTCACTCACACACTTACGTTTTTGTATATTAGTAAGATATGTATGTATGTATATCAATGGACCAACGCGCATTAAATTTTGCATGTTCGATTGCAACACGAAGAGTAACATCAAAGCAAAACTTCAATTGACAATGGAAAATTCCAAAAAATTCGCATTTTTTACCGTGAAAAGCTTTGAAATAAAGAATTTTTCGTTCAATTAACTTTGTACCAATTCATGACTAACACCGCCATCTGGTGGTGAGTCTATAATTTGGTTCAGCCGTTTTCGAGTTTTAGCGTTACAACTGAATACCATTTCATTTTTATATGCATACTAGCAGACCCGGCAGACGTTGTCTTGCCCAAACATTAACTTGTTTGCATTTAAAATATGTGAGTCGGCCTCCTAACTTCAGCTCCACATCTTTCTCTCCGTACATCCTCTTCATATGCTTTTGTCTTCTCATATGGCTTTTTAATTGTCATCCATATACCTATCCCTTTCTCAATCCCAATCCCAAAAGGACTTAAAATTACTCCATTTTAAAACTCTCATGCAGACCTTTCATTTTAGACCCATTTGCTCACAAAAACCTTCTAGCTCCAATTTTGGTCCACGTTTTGGTTAATATCTAAAAACCTTCGTTTTATATGGGAAAATAGCTAAAACATCTTAAATCATTTCAACATCTTAATCAAATCAACACCTTTCTTTTGATTGAGTGCCCCTCCTGGTTGACATTTTGACCAATATCTCGCAAACGGGCTCATATTGAAAGAACACTTTATAAGGTTACCCTGGTCAACATTTTAAGGGACATCTCCAAAACCTTTCCAAATGCCTTTATTTTTTTAGCGTATAACCATCTCGAGCGGATACAAAATCTACCTTCCAAATTTAGATATGTGTATTAGGTCCAGCCATTCTCAAAATAGATGTTTCCATAAATGAAGCAAAGTCCAAATGAAACCTGTGGCCTTCCCCTGTCTTTTTATACCAATTTTGTGCGAATATTAATATATCGAAATGAACCAAAGTTCGAATGAAAGCTGCCGCCTTTCCCTTTCGTTTGATATCAATTGTGTGCGGATATTCCAAAGTTTACCCGAAACAGCATTTTGACCGATAACTCTGTTATCGATAAATATATCGAAGTGAAAAGGGTGTTCTTCCACTTCCGTTTTATACCAATTTTCTGCGAATAATCCAAAGTTTACGTAAAACTACATTTTGACCGATAACTCTGTTATCGATAAATATATCGAAATATAATTATGCGTGTTTCTATTCTGTACTCCAAAGAATTAGTGTGCAAAATTTCGTAAAGTTCGAGGCATTAGTTTAGACGTGAAAGAGTCACAAAAATTCAGTCACTCACACACTTACGTTTTTGTATATTAGTAAGATATGTATGTATGTATATCAATGGACCAACGCGCATTAAATTTTGCATGTTCGATTGCAACACGAAGAGTAACATCAAAGCAAAACTTCAATTGACAATGGAAAATTCCAAAAAATTCGCATTTTTTACCGTGAAAAGCAATTCATGCCTAACACCGCCATCTGGTGGTGAGTATATAATTTGGTTCAGCCGTTTTCGAGTTTTAGCGTTACAACTGAACACCATTTTATTTTTATATACATATATAGAATAGATATAGATATAGATTGCTGTACTAATGTAAACAGCAACAAAGGCAATTATGTACAGCGTGTGTGTTGATGTGCACCATCTAGCGTCATCTGACGTTCTGGCCATCTACAGCGCAGTAGTGAAGATAAACATAGACGACAAAGACAACAACCAATATTCGCATAAATAGATCCAATTTTATCATACATAGCAATTGTATCATACATAGCAATTGTATCAAACATAGTAATTGTATCATACATAGCCACAAAATATAACAGCCAAATTAATAAAATTGTATGGGAGGTACCACGCCCCCCTAATATTTTGCTTTGATTTTAATACATTACCTGCGCGTGGTAATAACAAAGAAACCCTCCAAAGGAAGTATATAATTTGGTTCAGCCGTTTTCGAGTTTTAGCGTGACAACTGAACACCATTTCATTTTTATATATATAGACTAGCAATTGTATCATACATAGCAATTGTATCAAACATAGCAATTGTATCATACATAGCCACAAAATATAACAGCCAAATTAATAAAATTGTATGGGAGGTACCACGCCCCCCTAATATTTTGATTTTAATACATGACCTGCGCGTGGTAATAACAAAGAAACCCTCCAAAGGAAGTATATAATTTGGTTCAGCCGTTTTCGAGTTTTAGCCTGACAACTGAACACCATTTCATGTTTATATATGTATACTAGCTGAGCCCGGCAAACGTTGTTTTGCCTTTGTTTTTTTGTTATTGTATACCTAGGAGCATTATGAACCTAAGATCATTGTGAGCCTCTGTTAAAAAGAAAACTAAGAAAAACACACCACTAATTTTCTCAATTCATTGTATTTCTTTAAAAAATAACGGTTATATAAAATGATTTAATAAGCCAATAATACATCCGCAGCACATAAACTATTTTTTTCTGTAACAAATTATTCAATATGGTAATATAATCACAGCACATAAACTTTTTTTTTAAATTAAAAATTATTCAAAAGCGAAAATATGCTCATTTGATTTACATAATTGTTTTTTCCCCAATCAAATTTGAAATAAAAATTTGTCAAATGTTAAAATATTTTGATTGAGAGGAAGAGGGGAAGTGAAAGCTTTCTTACCTCGCGGTAATACTAACCAAGGTTTATGATACAAAAGCTACAATAAATAAAAAGTTTTTAATTTTCTTGTCAAAATGATATATTATCAAAATGATATATTACACTTTTATACGCTACGACATCCGTCAGCGTACCGAACCACTCCCTGTTGAAACCTTAGTCAACACCTTTCTTTTGGTATCCATATTGTCCAAACCCTTTCTAGGGTCACACATTTTGGTCGATATCTAGGAAACGGGGTCCCATATTGGACTTTGAACCACTTCCTATTAAAATCCTCATCAACACCTTTCATTTGGTACCATATTGTGCAAACAATTTTTAGAGTCACACCTTGTCCACATTTTGGTGAATATCTTGGAAACGGGGTGCTATGGGACTTTGAACCACTTCCTGTTAAAATCTTCATCAACACCTTTCATTTGGTACGCATATTGTGTAAACACTTTTTAGAGTCACACCTGGTCCACATTTTGGTCGATATCTAGGAAACGGGGTCCCATATGGGACTTTGAACCACTCCCTGTTGGAACCTTAGTCAACACCTTTCATTTGGTATCCATATTATCCAAACTCTTTCTAGGGTCCCACCTGGTCCACATTTTGGTCTACATCTAGGAAACAGGGTCCCATATTGAACTTTGAACCACTTCACGCCTGGTCCACATTTTGGTCGATATCTAGGAAACGGGGACCCATATGGGACTTTGAACCACTCCCTGTTGGAACCTTAGTCAACACCTTTCATTTGGTATCCATATTATCCAAACCTGGTCCACATTTTGGTCGACATCTAGGAAACAGGGTCCCATATTGAACTTTGAACCACTTCCTATTAAAACCCTCATCAACACCTTTCATTTGGTACCATATTGTGCAAACACTTTTTAGAGTCACACCTAGTAGACATTTTGGTGAATATCTCGGAAATGGGGTCCCATATTGGACTTTGAACCACTTCCAATTAAAACCCTCATCAACACCTTTCATTTGGTACCATATTGTGCAAACACTTTTTAGAGTCACACCTAGTAGACATTTTGGTGAATATCTCGGAAATGGGGTCCCATATTGGACTTTGAACCACTTCCTGGTAAAATCCTCATCAACACCTTTCATTTGGTACCCATATTAAGCAAACACTTTTTAGAGTCACGCCTGGTCCACATTTTGGTCGATATTTCGGAAACGGGGTCCCATATGGGACTTTGAACCCCTTCCTGTTAAAACCCTCATCAACACCTTTCATTTGGTACCCATATTGCGTAAACACTTTTTAGAGTCACGCCTGGTCCACATTTTTGTCGATATCTCGGAAACACGGTCCCATATGGGACTTTGAACCACTTCCTGTTAAAACCCTCATCAACACCTTTTATTCGATACCCATATTGTGTAAACACCTTCTAGGGTCACCCCTGGTCCATATTTCGGAAAACGGGTCGCATAGGGTCTTGAAACTTCATATAAACCATAAATGGACCACTGCCTACGTAGTGTATAAGTTTGGTTGAAATCGCACCACGCGTTTATGAGTAGTTCGGCGACGTACATATACGGGGACTTATTTTTATATATGTATATAGATAAAACTCCAGATATTTAAGGTATAAGGATTTAATGAGTATTTTATAGATAAATAATGGAAAATGCAGTACTCACAATAACGTTAATAAATATTACATATTTGGGCAACATAAATAAATACAAACTTCGTGTTTTTTCTATAATTTCACAAAATATTGAATAATATTGAGCAAACACTTTTTAGAGTCACGCCTGGTCCACCTTTTCTGTCGATATCTCGGAAACGGGGTCCCATATGGGACTTTGAACCACTTCCTGTTAAAACCCTCATCAACACCTTTCATTTGGTACCCATATTTCGATACCCATATTGTGTAAACACCTTCTAGGGTCACCCCTGGTCTACATTTTGGTCGATATCTCGGAAAACGGGTTGTATAGGGTCTTCAAACTTCATATAAACCATATATGGACCACTGCCTACGTAGTGTATAAGTTTGGTTGAAATCGCACAACGCGTTTATGAGTAGTTCGTCGACGTACATATACGGGGACTTATTTTTATATATATACATAGATGTACATATAGATATAGGCATTTGGTTCACATTTTGGGCTATATCTCGTAAACTGGTTGAGATATTGCAATAAAATGGGCATCATTTTAAAAGGCTCGTCAGTAGCTTCAATTTGACATCTATATTTTTGAAGATCAATCGGGGTCAAATTTTAGTGGATATCTCAAGATCCCAATGACCTACATATATATTTCAAATGCATCCTTTTATGTTGATTAGACCTCGATTGCAAATATCTGTAGCAGGCCCGAGCGCACGGGGGCGGTTTTGGGGGTTAAAGTTGCAATGATTTTGCAAAAATTTTCAAAATACAGTTTATAAATAACGTATTGAATCTTGACTCATAATTTTTGACAAAATTAGTTAAAATAATTTTACGGAAGAAGAAATTGGTGAAAGTTGCAAAGAATAACTTTGGCCAATACATAAGTCTGGCACTTTGAATTGCACTTGGAGGTTTCCGAAATTACAAAGTTGTGTAGCATATGGGCATTTTTTAATAAATTTTAGTGATGAAAAGAATGAGCAGTTTCCCCCAGGAGCGGCCCTCAGGGGCGGATCCAGGAAAATTTTTCGGGGGGGGGGGAGGTCCAGATTTGAAATCTCCAATACAACATTCACAAGAAAAGTTGGAAGATAATAATCGGAGGTATGAATAACAAAAACTCACTCATATATGTATACTTACACAGTAAAATTATTATATATTTGCAATGTATTCTTAAATTTTCGAATGACAGACGATATGTACATACATACATATAACGCTACGGACTTTTCTTTCTGGGGGTCAACCTAAGCTCTTCACAAAAATTTGGTATTTTACATTTTTAAAATGAGTTTTTTAAAATTGAGCTCGGGCAAAAATGCTAAAAATCAACATATCATCTTATTTTAATGCATATTCGAGTATTCAAAAGAAAAAATGGAGGGACGTGAACCTTTTAGTAAAACATGCTTAAAACCCACCATGCTTAAAACCCCTCATCGTAATCCGTCCCTGCAGGTCCTGATTAATTAGGTTTTGGTGAATCAGAATTATGACTAATCAAAATATGATTTAATCTGTTCCTCGCACGTCCCTAATTTGTACAAGTACAATTGATGTCGTGGCTAAATGATGCTAAGGTTGTGTCAAGTGACTAGCTGACTTCTACTTTTTTTATGAGTATTGATGGAATTGTTTTCCGTACCTCGAAGAGTTGCAATGTTAAACCGTCTTTCATAATAGCCATGTATTCATAAAAGTGCGAATAGTCCCAGCTTTCCAAAGTCGGACCGCTCCAAAAAAGAGTCCAAAAAGAGTCCGTAATTGGAGCCTTTTCGGGGAGAAGAAATGAATATTGTGGAGCGAATGAACTACAATTCTCAATTATATCAAAGATTTCGAGTGTTTTCTGACACTTTTTGTTGTAGGCGTCAAGAGAATTGTGAGAAAATGAACGTTGGAGAGCAGATGAGCGACAACGTTCAATTATTTGAATGTTTTCAAACATTTTCTGAGGTTTTTTTTTTTATTTTACCTAACAGAAGATAAAGATCGCATTTTTCATGGACGTTTATCAATTGTCTATAGAAAATAAACATAGCACATTGCAGTCATAAAATGCTTCAAATTTATCGAAATCAGACTCATTTCGGACTCTTTTTTATGACTCCGTTGGAGTGCCCGCGTAGAGCGATTTTTCGCTCCATTTGGTCTCCGAAAGAAGCTCATTTTGGAGAGTAAAGCTCTGAGAAATGAGCGTTTTATGGCTCCGAAAGGAGTCTTTTTTTGCACTTTTAGTTAGCTGGGATATCACCACTTCTCTATCAAATAAAGAAAAATGTGTACTACCAAAAAAATTTTCTTTGGTATAGTTTTAGGTATCAGAGTATGCAGTTTCAGAAAAGTTAAAGAACATTTAAATTTATGATGTACTAGCAGACCCGGCAGACGTTGTTCTGCCTGACCAGTGACTTCCCTAGAAATACATTTTCAAATATTTTTCTATTAATTTTTAACATTCCATTTATTGCAGTGCTTTAGGATATACAATGTTTCTGTTTTTAACGTCTTTGGTATAAACAAATAAATTTTTTGGATGTCCAACTCAAAAAACGGATCTTTTGAACTCAATGGGTATGAAAAAAACCACTATGCGCTGCTGAGCAGATGTATAGTTAGTATTTACTTAATTATATCCTATACCTACCACTTAACGCCACTATTATGATTTTATGGAAATCCTATAATACTCTGGATATGTATAAACGGCAATAACAAACAAAAAAAATTAAGTGCTTTGATTAAGATTTAAGAACGTTAAAATGTCACTAAAGCAAATATATTCAGGGATATAACGAATTGAAATATTACTTTGCTTGTGGTCTTGGAACTGCCCACTTTTCCAAAGAATTTACAAATGTAGCCTATGTATGTCGTACCCAACGAAGATTTTAACGTATTGGAAAAGTTTAAAACAGAACAACCATAAACTTTGGACATTATTGAAGTACAAACAAAGTACTGAATACAAAAAATGTGGGCGTGGATCCGCCCACTTTTCCAAAATTACATAAATCTTGACCAAAGGACACACATATCCAAAAATCATTAATTTGGACCAAATATGTTCAGAGTTATGAGGAATTGTAGTTTTATATAGCCTGGGGGCGTGGCACCGGCCACTTTTCCAAAAATTAATATAGCCTATGCTTTAACCCATGATCCCAAGAATATACATACTGTGAAAATTTCATAAAAATCGGTTGAGTACTTTGGACGCCTATAAAGGACACACGGACACACAGACACACAGCCACACATTCATTTTTATTTATAAGATGGGTCTAGGTATCTGTTTTAGCAAATATGTTTATCTTAGTGAAAAATGTATGCGAATGCAAATCTAAATTAAATAAAGATGAACGCATCTCATATATAAATTGCAAAAATATCTATAATCACATCTCTTCAAACACTCCCTAACAAGGAACACACATTTTAGGCTCCATTTTTATTTATATATGGATCAATTTAAAAAAAAAAACGCAATTTTTGTGTCTCTGCACTTTACACTACTATTTTAGGTAAAAAACAAATTAAAACTAGAAAGGAAGTCTAAGTTCGGGTTTAACCGAACATTAAATACCTAGTAGTGAATTGTTTTGGTATCCTAATTTACTCAGGTCTATTTTAATACATACCTGAAAAGTTGTTATAAAGGCAACTGATTGGTTTCGATTAAAAACATTTCTATTGTAAGTGGTAAATTAAACTATCACTAAATAACAGAATATAAATACCTTTCCTCATGTTCATGAAAGGTATGAAAATAAAAAAAATTAATAAAAAACTAGTAAGGAAGTCTAAGTTCGGGTGTAACCGAACATTAAATACCTAGTAGTGATCTGTTTTGGGATCCCAATTTACTCAGGTCTATTTTAATAACGGAAAAGTTGTTATAAAGGCAACTGATTGTTTTCGATTAAAAACACTTCTTTTGTGAGTGGTAAATTCAATTATCACTAAATAACAAAATATAAATAGCTTTCCTCATGTTCATGAACATGAGGAAAGCTATTTATATTTTGTTATTTAGTGATGTATGAAAATAAAAAAAATTAATTTAAAAAAAGGCAGTAGGGTGTTAACTACTTGCCCGTAAATCTTGCTTGTTTGTTATTCGATTTGCGTAATTTTTGGCAGGAGTATACTACATACTATTGGGAAGCATCTCACAAAATTTCATTGAAATACATTCTTGAAATTCCAAGCAATCGCTTTTGAAAATAGCAGAGCTTTTATGCTAAAAAGTGTGAGGCGCCACGCCTACTTCACCAAAATCCGCAAAATTTTTTTACAGTTTAGTTTTGTTTAAAAAGGCTAATATGTGTGTAAAATCTTATTTATATAACTTATACAATTATGGAAATATCGCGATTTTAATTTTACGAAGAAATATTTTAGAACTATGTTCAAAAAGTGGGCGTGTCCGTTCACCGATTTTGTTTATTTTTTCAGCAAAGAGTTAGCTTTATATGTTGAACACTTTCTCCAAATATCGTTTTAATAAATCAATTTTTACCGGAGTTATGGCATGGAAAGTTTTGTGGAATAATCCCCCATAAAGGGGCGGGGCCACGCCCATTTTAGAAAAATTTTGTGCTTTCGACTGTCTTTGCCCACGAACACTTTAGAGGTGAAATAGAAATGATCTACAGCTAGTTTAAGCAAAGTTATAGCATATTCAATATATCCATGATCCTT
Source organism: Sphenella marginata (assembly GCA_951509765.1). NCBI lineage: Eukaryota > Metazoa > Arthropoda > Insecta > Diptera > Tephritidae > Sphenella > Sphenella marginata. The sequence continues at coordinate 10,292,387 of OX608078.1, forward strand.
TTCAAAATCTTTCGTATAAAATTGGGCGTGGACCTAATCCGATTTCGCTAATTTTTTTTCGAAATATTGCCTGTATTATTATAAATATGTGTGCTGAATTTTATTTTGCTATCTTGAGCGGTTTTTGATTTATGATTAACAATATTTCCAAATTTGACTTAATCAAAAGTGGGCGGTGCCACGCCCTTTTTTAAAAATTTCTTCACAAATTTATTTTTTGCCTTAACGGTAAGGTACACACCAAATTTTATCCTTATAGGTGTATTATGTACTGAATAATCACTCTTTTTGTATTTTCGAAAATATTATATATATAGAAAGTGGGCGTGGCTTTTAACCGGTTTTGCCTATTTTCAATACCGTTCAGAGATATGTAAAAAGGAACCTGCATACAAAGTTTCATTGAGATATCTCAAGATTTACTCAAGTTATCGTGTTCACAGACGGACGGACGGACGGACGGACATGGCTAAATCAATTTCTCTTCTCCTCCTGAACATTTTGATATATATAAGTCAATATCTATCTCGATTCGTTTATGCCGTTACATCCTACCGTTAGGCGAATGAAGTTAATATACCTTGTGTGCGAAGCACTACTAGGTATAAAAAGGCAGTATGGTGTTAACTACTTGTCCGTATATTTTGCGTGTTTGCTATCCGATTTGCGTATACTAGATACTATTGGGAAGCATCTCACTAACTTTCATTGAAATACCTTCTTGAAACTCCAAGCAATCGCTTTTGAAAATAGCAGAACTTTTATGCTAAAAAGTGGGCGGCGCCACGCCTACTTCACCAAAAACCACAAAATTTTTATACAGTTTAGTTTTGCTTAAAAAGCTTATTACGTGTGTAAAATCTTATTTATATAACTTGCACAATTATGGAAATATCGCGATTTTAATTTTACGAAGAAATTTTTTAGAACTGTGTTCAAAAAGTGGGCGTGTCCGTTCACCAATTTTGTTCATTTTAACAGCAAAGAGTTAGATTTATATGTTGAACACTTTCTCTAAATATCGTTTCAATAAGTCAATTTTTACCGGAGTTATGGCATGGAAAGTTTTGTGGAATAATCCCCCATAAAGGGGCGGGGCCACGCCCATTTTCCAAAAATTTTGTACATTCGACTTTCTTTGCCCACGATCACTTTAGATGTGAAATAGAAATGATATACAGCTAGTTTAAGCAAAGTTATAGCATATTCAATATATCTATGATCTTTTTCAAAATCTTTCGTATAAAATTGGGCGTGGACCTAACCCGATTTCGATAATTTTTTTTCGAAATATTGCCTGTATTAATATATATATGTGTGCTGAATTTTACTTTGCTATCTTGAGCGGTTTTTGATTTATGATTAATAATATTTCCAAATTTGACTTAATCAAAAAAGGGCGGTACCACGCCCCATTTTAAAAATTTTTTCAAAAATGTATTTCTTGCCTTAATGCTAAAGCACACACCAAATATTATCCTTATAGGTGTATTATGTACTGAATAATCACTCTTTTTGTATTTTCGAAAATATTATATATATAGAAAGAGGGCGTGGCTTTTAACCGATTTTGCCTATTTTCAATAGCGCTCCGAGATAAGTGAAAAGGAACCTGCATACCAAATTTCATTGAGATATCTCAAGATTTACTCAAGTTATCGTGTTCACAGACGGACGGACGGACGGACGGACAGACGGACGGACGGACGGACATGGCTCAATCAATTTCTCTTTTCCTCCTGAACATTTTGATATATATAAGTCAATATCTATCTCGATTCGTTTATGGCGTTACATACTACCGTTAGGCGAATGAAGTTAATATACCTTGTGTGCGAAGCACTACTAGGTATAAAAAAGGCAGTAGGGTGTTAAATACTTGCCCGTAAATCTTGCTTGGAGTATACTACATACTATTGGGAAGTATCTTATATTTTAAAACTTTCTTAAAAAATGTATTTGTTGCCTTAACGCTAAAGTGCACACCAAATATTATCCTTATAGGTGTATTATGTACTGAATAATCACTCTTTTTGTATTTTCGAAAATCTTATATATATAGAAAGAGGGCGTGGCTTTTAACCGATTTTGCCTATTTTCAATAGCGCTCCGAGATAAGTGAAAAGGAACCTGCATACCAAATTTCATTGAGATATCTCAAGATTTACTCAAGTTATCGTGTTCACAGACGGACGGACGGACGGACGGACGGACATGGCTCAATCAATTTCTCTTTTCCTCCTGAACATTTTGATATACATAAGTCAATATCTATCTCGATTCGTTTATGCCGTTACATACTACCGTTAGGCGAATGAAGTTAATATACCTTGTGTGCGAAGCCTAAATTTCATTGAAATACATTTTTGAAATTCCAAGCAATCGCTTTTGAAAATAGCAGAGCTTTTATGCTAAAAAGTGGGCGGCGCCACGCCTACTTCACCAAAATCCACAAAATTTTTATACAGTTTAGTTTTGCTTAAAAAGCTTATTATGTGTGTAAAATCTTATTTATATAACTTTTACAATTATGGAAATATCGCGATTTTAATTTTACGAAGAAATTTTTTAGAACTGTGTTCAAAAAGTGGGCGTGTCCGTTCACCGATTTTGTTTATTTTTACAGCAAAGAGTTAGCTTTATATGTTGAACACTTTCTCTAAATATCGTTTCAATAACTCAATTTTTACCGGAGTTATGGCATGGAAAGTTTTGTGGAATAATCCCCCATAAAGGGGCGGGGCCACGCCCATTTTCCAAAAATTTTGTGCTTTCGACTTTCTTTGCCCACGAAAACTTCATAGGTGAAATAGAAATTATATACAGCTAGTTTAAGCAAAGTTATAGCATATTCAATATATCTATGATCCTTTTCAAAATCTTTCGTATAAAATTGGGCGTGGACCTAACCCGATTTCGCTAATTTTTTTTCGAAATATTGCCTGTATTAATATATATATGTGTGCTGAATTTTGTTTTTGCTATCTTGAGCGGTTTTTGATTTATGATTAATAATATTTCCAAACTTGACTATATCAAAAGTGGGCGGTACCACGCCCCTTTTTAAAACTTTCTTAAAAAATGTATTTGTTGCCTTAACGCTAAAGTGCACACCAAATATTATCCTTATAGGTGTATTATGTACTGAATAATCACTCCTTTTGTGTTTTCGAAAATATTATATATATAGAAAGAGGGCGTGGCTTTTAACCGATTTTGCCTATTTTCAATAGCGCTCGGAGATAAGTGAAAGGGAACCTACATACCAAGTTTCATTGAGATATCTCAAGATTTACTCAAGTTATCGTGTTCACAGACGGACGGACGGACGGACATGGCTCAATCAATTTCTCTTTTCCTCCTGAACATTTTGATATACATAAGTCAATATCTATCTCGATTCGTTTATGCCGTTACATACTACCGTTAGGCGAATGAAGTTAATATACCTTGTGTGCGAAGCACTACTAGGTATAAAAAAACAAACAAAAATGGGAGAGTGATCACCGAGGAATATGTAACAAAAAAACATAATTCTCAAATTTGTATGTTTGTTTTTTTGTTTATTCAGAATGGTGTTTTGTTTCTCCCTCTGACTCCTTTCATACAAAAGCATGTGTCCACCGTTAGAATTTTTAGTAAACAAAATAAAATAAAATCAAGAAAAAAGTAAATATGCAACATTTAATAACAGTTTTCGAATTATTGGGTTTCTTCCTCTTGTTTTGATTTGATATAGTTGTCAAAAATTAATTAGTGCGAATTTGGCGTTGCAAAGAAAAGTTGTCCCCACAATTTGTATTGAGCGTCACTTTGTTATAAATCAAGAAATATTAGCAGTTTTCAATTTTCATTTAAATACAAGTAAATAACGTAAGAAAAGTACAAACCTTAATTATTACAATAGTGAAAACGCGAAAAAAAAACTATTAAAAAAGAGTGGATTTGCGTAGTTTTTGTGAACATCATGGTAAGGGCGCGATACAATTTCTTGAGCGTCACGCTATTTTTTTTAAAAGTGAATATATTAAATGTAAAAAATTTAAGTTGACAATCATTGTTTGCATGGTCTCAACTCATTTTTTTTATAATTTGTGAATTTGGGAAATAAATTGCCTACGGAAAAAACCAAAATAGGCAATAATTTCATGAGCATCACTTTTGATACATATTGCTTCAAGCTTAAAATGCTTAATTTTGATTTTATTTTTTAATTTTCAAGAGTAAAACAACAAAATTAACGGCGGCTGAAAGAGTACGGAAATATTGAGAGAAAATAAACCACGATAAATCGCGTATGTGTATAAGTTTCTTCAAGAATTACTTCCTTTTTTCCATTTTTGTTAAAAACATAAAAGAATTGTTATGGAAACGCGTCAAAATGGAGCAGTAAGGAAGGCGGTCGGCATGATCTGAGGTCGCACTGTGGCTAGTCATTGTCGGCTGGGGTGGGCTCTTGCCAACCTTACCGTCCTGCGCCATAAACAGAGAAAAGGTCATATCATGCCTTTTAAACGCGGGGAAAACGCAAAAACCGCGTCAAAATAACGTTTAAAACAACATCCGGTTAAACCCGGATGCCACGGACAGACCGTTGACATTCAAAATTCAAAAGCCCAAGAAAACCCAAAAAAAAAATAAAACGGGCAACTAAAATTTTAAATCAAAATTCAAAACTAAACTATTAAAACGAAAACTCAAAAAGAAAACGGGCAGTTAAAAAAAACCAAAAAACAAACGAATCGGAAACGACCGATTACCACAGCTGAAAATAGAAATAAATAAACAATAGGTCAAAAATAAGGCCGAACATATAAGGGGGGCGCCGCGGGTGTTGTTGCGACGCCCGGTGCTTGGCCCACCCTCATCCATGGCCATCGATGCACCTAATCTCGATGGCCCCTTACCTAACAATCCTATGCCTTCTAAATAATACTGGAAGTCAACATTCCCATTTCAATTAACAAGCTTTATTTATAATTCATTTTTAAACTTTAACTTAAAATTATTTATTTGAAAAAACATTTAATTTAGTTAAATTACGAAGTTTGTATTTGGGCCAAGTTGTATGATATTGCTTGCTGGGTTATGAGCTTTTACGGCCGGTAATGTTTAAAGAAAAACAGAAGTTTTTACTTTTCCTTCCTATGCATTTCAACGCTTTCGCGTCATCCTCAGGGAAGTCTATATATATTACAAACAACATATAATTACAATATATACTTAAATCAATAATTTTAAATGTTAAATTTAAAGTTTGTGTCAAAAACTCACATAAATTTCACTAATTAATAAAAACAATCACATCACATATTTATTCAAAACATCACAACATATTTAACATTTAATTTTGTTTATATTTTCTTCTGTTTAATGACAGATGTGTAAGCGCTGTTTGTATTGTCCACATCTTCTTTGAAATTCATGACATTGGTCAACTGTTGTTGTATGCGGAGAGTTTCTAGTGACATTCTTCGCTTTGCTTTTCTTTCAATGTCCAAAATTCGTGCGTTTGCGAAGTCAGCTGTGTGGTTGTTGATGGTCAGGTGCTGGGCCAGTGCTGTTGTTGTTTTCTTGTTTTTTGCGTCCATTTCATGTTCGTAGATTCTTGTTCCTAATGCTCTTTTTGTTGTGCCTATGTAGCGTTGATCGCATGCGTTTTCCCCATCACCTTTGCATTTTATTTCATACACTACATTGCTTTGTTGTTCTTTGCCGATCCCGTCTTTTGTTTTTGTAAAAACTTTCCGTAGTGTGATATGTGGTTTGTATGCAAAAATTATGTTGTCTTGTTTTATAAGTCGCTTAAGCTGTTGATTATTGGTTAGGCCTGGTACGTAGGTTACTCCGATATATATTTTGTTGGTGTTTTCCTCTAGGTTGTTAGTTGCAACATTAGGGTGGTCGACCTTTTTCGAAAAATTTTTTAACCAGTTTTTTATTAATTACTTTTTCTTTTTTTTTTTCTTTTCTATCCTTTCTTTTTCTTATTTAAGTAACTACATTACTATTTTATTTTCCTCCTTTTCAAATTACATTCTATCTAACTTTGTGTTGCTATATCTAATTTTTTTCTTTGCTTAGTTACTTATGTATATGTATTTTTGTTTTGTTTGCTTATTCTTATTATTGTCATATTATTAAGTTACTTTATTTATTATTTATTCATTGTTATGTTATTTTATTGGCGGCCTTTAGTTTGTTATCATTGAAATTTGTTTATCTATTTATTTATGCATTTGGTTTAGTTGTATTAAAATATATTTTTAGGTATTTAGTTTATGTATTTAATTAAATTTATTTTATTTTAGGTATTTAATTTTATTTAATTAAATTTATTTTATTTTATTCGTATCTCGAATTTGATTTTATCTTATGTATTTTGGTTCTATTTTAGTTTATGTATTTTAGAATTTGTTTTATGTATTGCATTTCAATTCTATTTTTTTTTAATTTTTTCTTTACTTATTTCATATTTTTCCCTATCTCCTATTCTATATTTTTAGTAAATTAATTTTTCTTCCTTTGTTTATAATAAAATATATATTTTTTTTTTCCTTAAATATTTTTTTTTTGTTTGAAATTAAATTTTATTGTTTTCTTTTCTTACGATAAATCTGTCAATTTAGTTTTATTTAATTTAAATCCTCCTATCCTTCCTTTAGTTACTATAATTTTAAAATATAAATTTTTTTTATACATAATTATAACAATGGTGGCGCTCTTGTAGTGGCGCGCGCGATGGTGGAGCGCTATTGTATTGGCGCGCGCGATGGTGGAGCGCTATTGTAGTGGCGCGCACGATGGTGGATCGCTATTGTAGTGGCGCGCGCGATGGTGGAGCGCTATTGTAGTGGTGCGCGCGGAGGGGTAGCGCGCGCAATGATGGTGCGCGAGGTGGGCGCGTGGCTATGGTAGTGCGTGATGGTGGTAGGTGATGTTGGCGCTGTTTTGGTGGTGCGTTGTCGCAGTGGCTTTCTGGAAAATTCTGAAAGGAGATTTTAAGACAAATTAAATCAAACATCGAAGATAGATAAATAATGTAATGCAACTTGCCTCTATTTAAGAGATATTTATAAAATGAAATAAAAGTGATGGTTACAAACGTAAAATATGGCCTAATAATGACTATGTTGACAAAGGTTTCTTTGTTGCGAAGGAATGTTTAATTAGGCAAAATTTACGTTTACAGACACAATAAGCAATAGAATCTTATCATTCACTCTTATGTATAAAAACTTTCTTATTTATGGAAAACTACAAAAAACTACTGTGCAATAAAAAAAACTTGAGTTAATATATGTAGGTCATTCTAATAGCAACAATATTGTATCTGAAATCTTCTGAAGTATACTTTGCCTATCGTAAACTTAACTATATGAGCGCAGGTATATCTGTACCGTGCAACATTTTCCGCCACGCGTATATAAGGAGGAATTTCCGAATTCTCGAAATTTGGACCCCACACGTGGTTAAAACCCTTACCCGCCTGAACAGAACTAGCCACTTCCTGCACTATTTGAGAAATTAATGAAACCCAGTGTCTATTTAAACTACTACTGGTATGTGGTTTGCAGTAAAATATAATAAATACACTAAAATATAATAAGATATTAGGTACTTACATGCACATCGAATTTTCTGAGCCCACCAAGGAATTATCTCGGAACCTTTGAGTTTAATTGCTGGCAATATTTCTTTGCACGTTCAGACACACTTGTGGAAGCAAAAGCACTTGTGGAGTAAAAGGAAATCGCTGTAATCCTTTTCGGTTTTTTTTTCTGCTTTGAGTTATTTTTTTTCGTTCACTGTGGCACTTCAATATAGTTATATTATTTTTGGTATCACATTCACTCTTCGTTTTATGTAAAGTTTAAAAAGAACGTTCGCCTGGGTTTTTTCCCTTTTATTTTCTTTCACACCACGCGACCATTCGTACCGATTTGAATGGTCGAATGCCGGTGACGCTGCTATAGGGAAAATTTTCCATTCAACTGCGACTGCGCAATGGAAAAGTTCCGTTGACCAGTCTGACATGGCGTGATCGTTGCCAGGTGGGACACTACGATTGGTGGTTGCCATCAGGGTTCGGACTTTTGTTACCATTTTAGATACTTTTTTGTACTGCCAAATTTGGCAAAAGTTTCCGAAACAAAAAAAAAGAGCCCAATATGTTGGTGCAGTGAAATAACTCCCAAATGAAATAACTCCCAACAAAAAAATGAAATAACTCCCAAATATTTTCCATGCAAGTTGGGACTTATTTCATTATGAAATAGCTCCCAATTCATTGGGACTTATTTCATAATTTTAACTGGGAATTATTTCATAATGAAATAACTCCCAAATGAAATAATCCGAAATAAAATATCTTTGGGAGTTATTTCATAATTTTTGGAAATTGGGAGTTATTTCATTTTTTGGGACTTACTTCATTGCTTGTAATCCAGGCATTGGGAGTTATTTCATTTTTAATGGGAGTTATTTCATTTTTGTTGGGGAATATTTTTAGCGAACTAACGTCATTGACATTCATTCGCAGTACGAAAGCGAACTAAAGTCAGTACATTTTTTTTATATTCCAAATTTTCATTTTTCATTATCACCTTCGACTTATGATCATTATATCAAGAATCTGGAATTTAAAAAATGAATCTGAGATTGGCTTAGGTCAGATCCTCGATTCGGGGCGTGATCAATGGTATTTATGTGCAGAACTCCTTTCCGCATTGGCGGCCTTCGGCCGCGCTTCAAAAAATAACCCTGGGCTACGCCATTCCAACTCCGGGTGGTTGCCATAGCCGTGGCTACCGCCACGGTGATGTCCTTCCGCGTGCCACTCTTTTCTCACAGGGTAATGTGATTACAATAACCACATGAACATGACTTTAACTGCAAATATCTCGCAAACTACTAAAAATATTGGTTCAGCGGAGTTATATTCATGCTCCTGGGACCAAAGCGCGTCTCAACATTTTTGGTTGTGTATTAGCGCTCGGTACCCCACGTAAACGATTACCCATGTCTAGATTTAGAATCTGAAATGAGATTTTTTTCAACAGTTCAAAAGTTATTTCCAGTTAAAGTTCACAATTTTCTGTCATTTTCATGTGGTTGTTGTAATGGCACATTACGCTGAGCCAAAAAAGTAAAAAAGTGGGAAACGTGGCACGCGGAAGGACATCACCGTGGCGGTAGCCACGGCTATGGCACACACCCGGAGTTGGAATGGCGTAGCCCAGGGTTATTTTTTGAAGCGCGGCCGCAGGCCGCCAATGCGGAAAGGAGTTCTGCACATAAATACCATCTATCACGCCCCGAATTGAAGATCTGACCTAAGTCAAATTTTGCCTCAATGACATTAATTCGCATGTCCAAAGCGAACTAAAGTCAAAATATTAAACGAATTAAGGGCACTGACTTTAATTCGTTTTTGGTCATGCGTCTTAATGTCACTGACATTAATTCGTTTTTTGGGTGCGTAATTTGTTTGGAGGTTGAGCCCAATGTACTATTGATGCCGTGCAAACATTTAAAAATATGCAACGCTTGTGTTCTAATGCTTCATGCTAAGAGTATTTCTGAAGGACTAGAAAACTTTAACTGTCCGATTTGCCGTCAAAAGGTCGACAACACTATTCAGGTTTTCATGTAATTGTTACATTCACATATCTATGTACATATTAACTTCCTGTATTTTTCAAATTTCATTGTAACTGATTATGTTGTAAAAATATACCATTTCAAATTTTGATTTGGGATTTATTTCATTTTTTTTGGGACTTATTTCATTTGGGAGTTATTTCATTTTTTTGGGACTTATTTCATTTGGGAGTTATTTCATTTTTTTGGGGACTTGTGGTTTCATTGTGAAATAACTACCAAATATTGGGAGTTATTTCATTTCCTTCTTTGGGAGTTATTTCATTTATTAAAGTTGGGAATTATTTCATTTTTATTGGGACTTATTTCATTGGGAGTTATTTCATGGGAGTTATTTCATTTGGGAGTTATTTCACTGCACCCAATATGTTATCTATATATTAATAGGCTAACATTTTTTCCATACAATCAATTGCCAGAGTGTATCTCATAAAACAATGCATAACTCTAAATATTATGTATTTTGATATGTTTTCATGGGCCAGGAGCTTTGCATAGGCATATTATATTTAACAAAAAATGCTTCATTAATTTGTAATAATTCATCAAAGTTTTCACCAAAACCCAAAGCTGTTAACTACAGTATCTGACTTTTTTGTTGTACATACAGCAGTGGCGCAGGTGGTGAGCGTGCCGGCTATGATGCGTGCGTTCGTAGGTTCAAGGACGTGTTCAAGGCAGGTTAAGTTTTTTTTTTTTTTTTTACTAAATTGAATTTGCCTTAAAATATACGAAAACTTTTTATTATATTTTTTTTTTTAATTTATTATATTTGTAATCCAATATTTTTCTGTTTATTATGTTTATGACATCTATCTTGGAGTGAAAATACCAAATTTTTAGAAAAAATATAAAAAATTATTCCAATTTATCAATATCTATCAATTTATATTTTTTTAGAAATATATCATATTTAAAATGGAAAAAGTAAAAACACAGTTTGTAGCTTCTTGAATTTTATATTTACGAAATAATTAGAAATCGCGTTAATTTTCCTAAAGACATCAACTATTTTCTTCCTAAAAATTTTCATTTGTAAAAGAGTCGACATATAACCCAATATTTCAATATTTTTCTGTTTATGACATCTATTTTCCAGTGAAAAAACCAATTTTTTTGAAAAAAAAAGCTAAAAAATTATTTCAATTTATGAATATATATTTTTTAAGAAATATATCATATTTAATATACAAAAAGTAAAAACGCAGTTTGTAGTTCTTCAATTTTATATTCACGAAATAGTTTGAAATTGCGTTAATTTTTCTAAAGACATCAACTATTTTCTTCCTAAAAATTTTAATTTGTAAAAGAGTCGACATATAATCGGAATCCTTACATATTTAGGCTAAATTGGGCCAGTTAGGTTATGTGTTTTCAATATTTCCGAGTTGAATTTGACGAAAAAAAGTTGTAAGACTTCAAAAAATCTACAACTAAAAGAAAAATTGAGAAAACTGTCTGTATACCAAAAAAAAAACACAATTTGGAAACCGGCTAATGTTAAGAAGTTAACGGAATCTCAAAATGAACTTTCATTCCTTTCAACCCATATGGCCAATTTTGTTCGATATGGCATCATTCTATGTGACCATTATCTATATATTAATAGGCTAACATTTTTTCCATACAATCAATTGCCAGAGTGTATCTCATAAAAAAATGCATAACTCCAATTATTATATATTTTGATATGTTTTCATGGGCCAGGAGCTTTGCATAGGCATATTATATTTAACAAAAAATGCTTCATTAATTTGTAATAATTCATCAAAGTTTTCACCAAAACCCAAAGCTGCTAACTACAGTATCTGACTTTTTTGTTGTACATACAGCAGTGGCGCAGGTGGTGAGCGTGCCGGCTATGATGCGTGCGTTCGTAGGTTCAAGGACGTGTTCAAGGCAGGCTAAGTTTTTTTTTTTTTTTACTAAATTGAATTTGCCTTAAAATATACGAAAACTTTTTATTATATATTTTTTTTTAATTTATTATATTTGTAATCCAATATTTTTCTGTTTATTATGTTTATGACATCTATCTTGGAGTGAAAATCCCAAATTTTTAGAAAAAATATAAAAAATTATTCCAATTTATCAATATCTATCAATTTATATTTTTTTTAAGAAATATATCATATTTAAAATGGAAAAAGTAAAAACACAGTTTGTAGCTTCTTGAATTTTATATTTACGAAATAATTAGAAATCGCGTTAATTTTCCTAAAGACATCAACTATTTTCTTCCTAAAAATTTTTATTTGTAAAAGAGTCGACATATAACCCAATATTTCAATATTTTTCTGTTTATGACATCCATCTTCAAGTGAAAAAACCAATTTTTTTGAAAAAAAAAAGCTAAAAAATTATTTCAATTTATGAATATATATTTTTTAAGAAATATATCATATTTAATATACAAAAAGTAAAAACGCAGTTTGTAGTTCTTCAATTTTATATTCACGAAATAGTTTGAAATTGCGTTAATTTTCCTAAAGACGTCAACTATTTTCTTCCTAAAAATTTTCATTTGTAAAAGAGTCGACATATAACCCAATATTTCAATATTTTTCTGTTTATGACATCTATTTTCCAGTGAAAAAACCAATTTTTTTGAAAAAAAAGCTAAAAAATTATTTCAATTTATGAATATATATTTTTTAAGAAATATATCATATTTAATATACAAAACGTAAAAACGCAGTTTGTAGTTCTTCAATTTTATATTCACGAAATAGTTTGAAATTGCGTTAATTTTTCTAAAGACATTAACTATTTTCTTCCTAAAAATTTTAATTTGTAAAAGGGTCGACATATAACCGGAATCCTTACATATTTAGGCTAAATTGGGCCAGTTAGGTTATGTGTTTTCAATATTTCCGAGTTGAATTTGACGAAAAAAAGTTGTAAGACTTCAAAAAATCTACAACTAAAAGAAAAATTGAGAAAACTGTCTGTATACCAAAAAAAAACACAATTTGGAAACCGGCTAATGTTAAGAAGTTAACGGAATCTCAAAATGAACTTTCATTCCTTTCAACCCATACGGCCAATTTTGTTCGATATGGCATCATTCTATGTGACCATTATCTATATATTAATAGGCTAACATTTTTTCCATACAATCAATTGCCAGAGTGTATCTCATAAAAAAATGCATAACTCCAATTATTATATATTTTGATATGTTTTCATGTGCCAGGAGCTTTGCATAGGCATATTATATTTAACAAAAAATGCTTCATTAATTTGTAATAATTCATCAAAGTTTTCACCAAAACCCAAAGCTGTTAAGTACAGTATCTGACTGTTTTGTTGTACATACAGCAGTGGCGCATGTGGTGAGCGTGCCGGCTATGATGCGAGCGTTCGTAGGTTCAAGGACGTGTTCAGGGCAGGTTAAGTTTTTTTTTTTTTTTACTAAATTGAATTTGCCTTAAAATATACGAAAACTTTTTGCTATATTTTTTTTTCTAAATTTATTATGTTTGTAGTCCAATATTTTTCTGTTTATTATGTTTATGACATCTATCTTGGAGTGAAAAACCCAAATTTTTTGAAAAAATATAAAAAATTATTCCAATTTATCAATATATATTTTTTAAGAAATATAACATATTTAATATACAAAAAGGAAAAAATTAATTAAAAATCGCGTAATTTTCCTAAAGACATCAACTATTTTCTTCCTAAAAATTTTAATTTGTAAAAGGGTCGACATATAACCGGAATCCATACATATTTAGGCTAAATTGGGCCAGTTAGGTTATGTGTTTTCAATATTTCCGAGTTGAATTTGACGAAAAAAAGTTGTAAGACTTCAAAAATCTACAACTAAAAGAAAAATTGAGAAAACTGTCTGTATACCAAAAAAAAACACAATTTGGAAACCGGCTAATGTTAAGAAGTTATCGGAATCTCAAAATGAACTTTCATTCCTTTCAACCCATGTGGCCAATTTTGTTCGATATGGCATCATTCTATGTGACCATTATCTATATATTAATAGGCTAACATTTTTTCCATACAATCAATTGCCAGAGTGTATCTCATAAAAAAATGCATAACTCCAATTATTATATATTAATAATTCATATTCATTAATTTGTAATAATTCATCAAAGTTTTCACCAAAACCCAAAGCTGTTAACTACAGTATCTGACTTTTTTGTTGTACATACAGCAGTGGCGCAGGTGGTGAGCGTGCCGGCTATGATGCGTGCGTTCGTAGGTTCAAGGACGTGTTCAAGGCAGGCTAAGTTTTTTTTTTTTTTTACTAAATTGAATTTGCCTTAAAATATACGAAAACTTTTTATTATATATTTTTTTTTAATTTATTATATTTGTAATCCAATATTTTTCTGTTTATTATGTTTATGACATCTATCTTGGAGTGAAAATCCCAAATTTTTAGAAAAAATATAAAAAATTATTCCAATTTATCAATATCTATCAATTTATATTTTTTTTAAGAAATATATCATATTTAAAATGGAAAAAGTAAAAACACAGTTTGTAGCTTCTTGAATTTTATATTTACGAAATAATTAGAAATCGCGTTAATTTTCCTAAAGACATCAACTATTTTCTTCCTAAAAATTTTTATTTGTAAAAGAGTCGACATATAACCCAATATTTCAATATTTTTCTGTTTATGACATCCATCTTCAAGTTAAAAAACCAATTTTTTTGAAAAAAAAAAGCTAAAAAATTATTTCAATTTATGAATATATATTTTTTAAGAAATATATCATATTTAATATACAAAAAGTAAAAACGCAGTTTGTAGTTCTTCAATTTTATATTCACGAAATAGTTTGAAATTGCGTTAATTTTCCTAAAGACGTCAACTATTTTCTTCCTAAAAATTTTCATTTGTAAAAGAGTCGACATATAACCCAATATTTCAATATTTTTCTGTTTATGACATCTATTTTCCAGTGAAAAAACCAATTTTTTTGAAAAAAAAAGCTAAAAAATTATTCCAATTTATCAATATATATTTTTTAAGAAATATATCATATTTAATATACAAAAAGTAAAAAATTAATTAAAAATCGCGTAATTTTCCTAAAGACATCAACTATTTTCTTCCTAAAAATTTTTATTTGTTAAAGAGTCGATATATAACCGGAATCCTTACATATTTAGGCTAATTGGGCCAGTTAAGATATGTGTTTTCAATATTTCCGAGTTGAATTTGACGAAAGAAACCAGAAAACCATCATATGTGTAAGTTGTAATATTCTCCCGCTAAACGGACTTCAAAAAAATCCACAACTAAAGGAAAAATTGAGAAAACAGTCTGTATCACCAAAAAAAAAAACACAATTTGGAAACCGGCTAATATTAAGAAGTTAACGGAATCTCAAAATGAACTTTCATTCGTTTCAATCCATGTGGCCAATTTTGTTCGATATGGCATCATTCTATGTGACCATTATCTATATATTAATAGGCTAACATTTTTTCCATACAATCAATTGCCAGAGTGTATCTCATAAAAAAATGCATAACTCCAATTATTATATATTAATAATTCATATTCATTAATTTGTAATAATTCAACAAAGTTTTCACCAAAACCCAAAGCTGTTAACTACAGTATCTGACTTTTTTGTTGTACATACAGCAGTGGCGCAAGTGGTGAGCGTGCCGGCTATGATGCGTGCGTTCGTAGGTTCAAGGACGTGTTCAAGGCAGGTTAAGTTTTTTTTTTTTTTTTTACTAAATTGAATTTGCTTTAAAATATACGAAAACTTTTTATTATATTTTTTTTTAATTTATTATATTTGTAATCCAATATTTTTCTGTTTATTATGTTTATGACTTCTATCTTGGAGTGAAAATACCAAATTTTTAGAAAAAATATAAAAAATTATTCCAATTTATCAATATCTATCAATTTATATTTTTTTAGAAATATATCATATTTAAAATGGAAAAAGTAAAAACACAGTTTGTAGCTTCTTGAATTTTATATTTACGAAATAATTAGAAATCGCGTTAATTTTCCTAAAGACATCAACTATTTTCTTCCTAAAAATTTTCATTTGTAAAAGAGTCGACATATAACCCAATATTTCAATATTTTTCTGTTTATGACATCTATTTTCCAGTGAAAAAACCAATTTTTTTGAAAGAAAAAGCTAAAAAATTATTTCAATTTATGAATATATATTTTTTAAGAAATATATCATATTTAATATACAAAAAGTAAAAACGCAGTTTGTAGTTCTTCAATTTTATATTCACGAAATAGTTTGAAATTGCGTTAATTTTTCTAAAGACATCAACTATTTTCTTCCTAAAAATTTTAATTTGTAAAAGAGTCGACATATAATCGGAATCCTTACATATTTAGGCTAAATTGGGCCAGTTAGGTTATGTGTTTTCAATATTTCCGAGTTGAATTTGACGAAAAAAAGTTGTAAGACTTCAAAAAATCTACAACTAAAAGAAAAATTGAGAAAACTGTCTGTATAACAAAAAAAAAACACAATTTGGAAACCGGCTAATGTTAAGAAGTTAACGGAATCTCAAAATGAACTTTCATTCCTTTCAACCCATATGGCCAATTTTGTTCGATATGGCATCATTCTATGTGACCATTATATATATTATAAGTCTAACTATGTTGTTGGTATATGTCCATGAAATTTAATTTTGTTTATTGAAATATTGACGGAATATGAAAGGAGTGGTGGGTCTGATGGTGGACTTTCAAACATTACTAAGTACCGTTTTTGCCATCTCCTATTAGGTACTAGAGAAAATTGCGAACAGAGGATTTAATAAGTTAAACTAATTTAAGGTGGTCGAATTTCGACCACGGGATATACTAGTTAAATTTAAAGTAGGAGATATGATTTTACTTCCTGATAGCAGATTTTAAGAGATTTGACCCGTAGAAATTGTTTAAAATTGAAAGTTCGCTGATTAGACTTTTATTTTAAGGCTTTAAAAAAAAGGAATTTAGCACTTTTACTCTTACTACTATTTTGCTCTTTAGTTAGTTTTAGTAAAGGTGAATTTTCAAGTATGGAACGAAAGTAGAAATTAGAGAATATTACCAATGATTAATTATTTTACGGGAAAGTTCGAAGTCAGAGAAAAATGTACTCGATCAAAGGAAAAATCGAACTGTGGTGCTATTAAATGGGAGCATAAAGCGGAGTATATTGGCATAAAGTGTATTAGGTATTAAAATTGCTACACTTTTTATTAAGTCCGAACCCTAAAGGCACGCTTTCGTGGGCGCGCGAAAAAGGAAGGTTCTAGAACTTGTGTTTGGTGTGTTCCCTTGGTGGTCCGCGGAACCCGACGTTACTGGGTTTTAGGATAGGAGACACATGAAACTCCTTACCCGACCCTGCCAAGGATAATACTATAATACACGAATATTGCCGCCGTTAAAATGGTTAATACACCTTGATATGATGAGTTATTCATCGACTCAAGGTCAGGAATCAGGACGGGATTCCATGTGTCTCCTACCCTACTAATTGATGAATTACATATGTACCTTAATTGCCATCGTAGAAATTAAACACCATTTGCTTGACGCCAATTGCCCATTTATTTCAAGTTGCCATTTTCGGGCAACATGGTTCACCCTAACATTTATCTCTGGCCACACCGAGAACACACCAACCACTTGTTTGTCTGGAAATTACAAATTCCGTTATTGGTTTATCTAATATGTTGTATGCCGATGCGTGCTGAATCATGTTCTGACCGTATAATGCAAAGTATGGAGAGCACTGAATTGAGGTATGAAAGTCACTTCTTAAAACTGATAGTATTTCGGGTATATGCCTATCCCAGTCAGTATGATCCTGTTTATCCTTCAGAAAAACTCTTATTTTTGAAACAATCTCCCTATTTACGCGTTCAGACGCGTTAGCCTGCGGTGAGTATAGCCCTGTCGTAATATGGGTGACCCCGTAACTTTCTAAAAATTGCTTCATATCCTTTGAGATAAACTGTTTACCGTTGTCGCTGTGGATATACTGAGGGACCCCTACAGTTGGAAAAATTTCAGAAGTGAAGTAATTCATAACGTTTACCGTCGTCGCTCTCTGCATGGGCTTCAACCAAACATACTTTGAAAAATGGTCCAATAAAATGAAAAGGAATTGATTTCGACGCTTCGATCTCGGATATGGCCCCAGGAAATCGCAGTAGAACCGCTGAAATGGTCTTTCCGAAGTAAAGGTATTCGCTATGGGTGGCCTGGCTTGTTGATTTGTTGCTTTTACCGCTTTGCAAATGTAGCACTTGCGTACATACTCCCGGACGTCCTTAGCTTGGCTTGGCCAGAAGTATTTCTGCCACCCTCCGTGGTAGCTCCTGTTCGCATCGTGCGCAAGTCGTATTGCCTCCTTCATCAACCCAGTCGGTAACCATAACCGCCATAGCGAATGCTCCTCATCCTCCACACACTTACGAAATTTAACCCTCTTGAAAACTACGCCCTCGTTTACACGTAAATCCGGTAGTGCCTCTTTGTTATCTAAAATGGTTCGGACCAGATCCGAGTATGCGGCACTTGCAAATTCTGGCGACTCCAAATCTATTTCGTGAGGTGTGCTCGGATAGGTCAGCGCGTCTACATCGAAGCGCGATAGAGCATCCGGTACAATATTCAGGGTTCCCTTGCGATGTTCCACTTGGAAGTCATATCTCTGAAGCAGAAGCGACCACCTAGCCAACCTGCCACTCAAATCCTTTTGAGTCATCAACCACTTGAGGCTCGAATGGTCTGTAATAATACGAAATGGCAGACCCTCAATGTATGGACGAAAGCGTTTGACACTGACTATGGCTGCTAGGCATTCCAGCTCGGTCACGGTATAATTGCGCTGAGCATTGTTAAGCTTTTTTGAAACGAACGCTATTGGATGCTCAGCGCCCTCGTCGTCGGCCTGGAATAGCACACCACCCACACCTATTTTGGACGCATCGCACTGAATAACAAATTCCTTCGAGAAATCGGGTTGGGCCAGGACAGGAGCGGAGCTCAAGGCTACCTTCAGCTTTTCGAAAGCCTCTATTGCCTCAGGGGTAAGTTTGAATGGGTCTAGCTTTTTCCGAAGGCAATCGGTCAAAGGGCCTGCTAAATCAGCAAAATTTGTAATAAACGCCCTATACCAATTTGCCATACCTACAAACCTACGCACCTGCCTCGGAGACTTCGGGATCGGAAAACTTTTAACTGCTTCTATCTTCCCTGGGTCTACCTTCACGCATCCGCTACCTATCAAGTACCCCAAATATCGAATTTCTTTCTGACAAAATTTGCTCTTCTTAACGTTAATTGTTAGGCCCGCGTCCCTCAAACACTTTGCTACCTCTGCCAACAAGCTCAAGTGGTCCTCAAAGTTGGTGCTGCATACCATCAGGTCATCCAAGTAAACGAAGACGTTCTCACGCAACCGCGAAGGAATGGCCTTGTCCATCAGCCTGGTCATCGTCTGCGGCCCATTGCATAACCCAAACGGCATCACTTTGAAGTGGTAGAGAGGCTTCCCCGGAACTGCGAACGCTGTCTTTTCTTTCGATGATTCCGTCAATTTGATTTGGAAAAACGCGTCTTTCAGGTCGATACCACTGATGAAATGGGTATCCTTCAACCTACTCAATAGCCCATTTATATGCGGCAACGGGTATGAGTCCTTTTTAGTAACCGCGTTGACTTTTCTGGAATCAATACAAAGCCGGACCTTCCCTGGTTTCCGGAC
This sequence comes from Sphenella marginata, assembly GCA_951509765.1. Taxonomy (NCBI): domain Eukaryota; kingdom Metazoa; phylum Arthropoda; class Insecta; order Diptera; family Tephritidae; genus Sphenella; species Sphenella marginata. Next base: position 10,311,787 of record OX608078.1, read on the forward strand.
CAACACCACAGGACTACACCACGGCGAGTTCGATTCCTCGATAACTCCCATTTCGAGCAGCCTATCTATCTCACTAAAAGCTTCGGCTTGCCTCGGTGGCGAAAGAGGGAAATGCTTGCTCTTTATTGGAACCGCGTCGCCCGTGTGAATATGATGTTCGACTAGCTTTGTTTGACCCAGACCTAACTTCTCAAATGACGGAAACGTCTCTACTACGTTCTGCAGCTCGACCTTCTGCTTTGTTGTTAAATCATGGAAATTATGACCTTGTTCCTTCTCTTCGCTAATCTCTAGACATGCTACACTAGGAAATATATCAGGCGCTAACGCGAAAGCTCTCCAAAAATCAACTCCGAAATACGCTTCTTGAAGAAGCGAAGTAACAAGGTAAAAACGTATTGTCTTGGTAATATTTTTGAAAGTCACAGGTAAGGAAACAGAACCTAGTATTTTCTGCTTGGCGCCACCCGCCGTGTATACAAAAGCCTGTAGTGGGTGGTACTTAAGCCCAATAGAATCCAAAAACTCTGCACAGTCCTTCCCGAGGATAGAGACATTAGCACCCGAGTCCAGCAAGTCTACTATAAAACTGTTTTCTATTTTTATCCGCACCAGGGGCCTTTCATCCTCTGTGAGAACTAAGGTGGTGCTTTGCAAAAGTTTACGCTCCTGTACTCGATTATTATATCTCTTCCTGCAGTTCAAAATATTATCTGACACACGTGACGTTGGACTATTTTCGAAAATTCGTGACCTAACTAGCTCGTAACTGGTAACCCTCTGTTCCAAACTAGGTGGAAAATGCGCTTGACAAGCAACATCTCTGCTATGACTTTTCAAAATGTGAACTGGCTTTGTAATATGAGCTGACGGCCCTGGACTATCTGAATCTGAGCTACTGAAGCTATCTGAACTATCAGGAAAAGTTACTAAAACGTTGGGTTGTTCCGTCGCAAGAGTGCCACTACTCCTCGAAAGTTCACCACTTCCGTGGCGCTCACTACTGGCGAAGGTTTCAGCACTCGAGGCGATTCCTCGGGCACTGGCTGATATGGGGGCTATGGCACCGAACGAGTTTCCCCCATCTTCTCGCTCGAATATTGGTTTCCCTGCCGGCGATGGTCCTTTGGACACTTTGGGGTATACACGCCCTTATGCCCGCACTTAAAGCAAAAAGGGTTCCTAATGGGTTCTTCACAATACATATACGAATGCCCCATGGCCTGACAATTCCAACACTGGATTCCTGAATAGTCTGGTTTCCGATTGCGCCGATACTCCAACGCCTCGATCTGCGGGTCAGCTTCGCAATCCTCGCTTTCCATCCTCCTATCAGGTGTCATCGCTCGAGCCTCATTAACATGTCGTCCGGTATAAGTTGTTCCAAGAATTTTACTCTCCCTCAGCACTTGTTCTCCTTTTCGTGCTATGTCGCGCAGATCATGCAATGTCCTCGCCTCTGCGTTGAAAAGCATCAGCTTCAGACTACTGTTGACGTTTCGTTTTATTATGTCAATCAGTAGGGCTTCTGACATTGGTTCTCTAAGGCGCCCGTTAAGTGCTGCTATGTCAGTGTGGAACACATCGTATGACTCACTCAGCTTCTGCTTTCGCATTGAGATCTCCATCATGATCTCGTGGTCACTTTTCAATGTTCCAAACGCACGCTTCAAAGAATAACACAAAAAGGGATAATTCGCGTTTGGGTTCTGCTTGGTGAACAACCAGTACCATTCCTCGGCCCGCCCTGACAGAAATAAATGAAAGCTTGCCATTAGCTGGTCGTCCGAACACTGAGTCCGCTCACATAAGGTGTCTAATTTAAACAAAAAATCCGCAACGCTCCCAGTACCATCGAAGGAGACCTTCCACTCCTGTGGTTTCACCGCCATGTTGTTCGAAACGATGTTGGCTTGGTTACTAACAAAGGTCTGGGCCCGGTTCCTTTCATCCCTATTGGTGTTCCTCGTATAGGTCGCACCGCCCTGCGACGATGTTACTGCAGCGTTAAGTAGGTCCATGTTTTCCCTGATCGTCCTCATTTCGTTACGCATCTCCTCCGTTCACCCACGAGTCTTCAGGAGGGGCCTCGACAATATTCCGCGGAGTTCGCCTATCACCTAAAGTGTTAAGAGGCCTAGAGTTTTGTAGCAAAACTCCAGCTTCTTCCCGTATACCTGTCAACACGTTCGTGGAAGGGTCAAAAATATTATGCATTGGATCTGCGGCCATGGACGAATCAAGGATATTGGTACTAGCCGGTCTATCCATCTTATGGTTGGAAGCAGGGTTCAATACTGCCCCGGTCGAATCTCCTCTACCCGGACTACCTACTGGAGAATGCATCACTAAAGGCCGATTTGTGGGCTGTTTTGGAAATGCCCCTCTACCCTGACCTCTAGGTTTACCCCCACTTCCTCGGTTAGAATTTTTAGTAGTCATGCGTTCAGCTGACTGATCCATGTCTACTTGGAATATGGCTATATAAAAAAAATTGGTCAATAAAAAAAATATTGGTTTCGGTTACAAGGGGCAGTTGGAAGGCACAAAGTAAAAATTCACCCTCCCTACCCTATAATACCGACGATTCGCGTAAAAGAAATTTTATGATTGATTACGTCAACGTTAATGAAGTCGCTAATCGTAACGACTTTTCCGTTCAAAAAAATATTAAAGTTTTCAAAAAAAATATATATATATACGTGTACAATATACGCTGAAAGAAAGGTTGATGAGTAAATATACGTTCAAAAATCAAAAGGCAATGAAATACGATGTGTTGTTTTGAAAAAAGGGATTGGTATGTGTATTTAGATGTTCAATGGGAATGCTGACATCCCATTATTAGAAGGCATAGGCATGATTCAGAAAAAAAAATAAACATAAAAGATTTGACAAGGACATATCCAGGTACACCTACCGCAATGCAGGGATGGTCTTAAGGACACCTCGAACTGAGACATGTGGGTGTACCATGGCGAAAATTTTGGAAAAGTTCAACTTATTTGTACTACAGTATTCCCGACCGCAATGCAGGGGCTGCTAAAGGCTGCCGCCTGAGACTTGCCGGGGTGATGTAGACCGAAAATGACAAAAAAACTGAAAATCTATGTTCTACCCCTCCTCAGCTGCGCCGCAATGAAAGGATGCGGTTAGATACCGCATTTCCCCAGACTTGCGCAGTTGAAAAAGGGGGTTATTCGGGTCCCCACTCCTCCTTCCGCAATGCAGGGGCTGCTGAAGGCTGCCACCTGAAACTGGTTAGAGGAGTGGAGATACCTACAAGAAAAAACTAGAAAGGAAGTCTAAGTTCAGGTGTAACCGAACATTAAATACCTAGTAGTGAATTGTTTTGGTATCCTAATTTACTCAGGTCTATTTTAATACATACCTGAAAAGTTGTTATAAAGGCAACTGATTGGTTTCGATTAAAAACATTTCTATAGTAAGTGGTAAATTAAACTATCACTAATTAACAAAATATAAATACCTTTCCTCATGTTCATGAAAGGTATGAAAATAAAAAAAATTAATAAAAAAAAAGGCAATAGGGTGTTAAATACTTGCCCGTAAATCTTGCTTGTTTCTTATTCGATTTGCGTAATTTTTGGCAGGAGTATACTACATACTATTGGGAAGTATCTCACTAAATTTCATTGAAATACATTTTTGAAATTCCAAGCAATCGCTTTTGAAAATAGCAGAGCTTTTATGCTAAAAAGTGGGCGGCGCCACGCCTACTTCACCAAAATCCACAAAATTTTTATACAGTTTAGTTTTGCTTAAAAAGCTTATTATGTGTGTAAAATCTTATTTATATAACTTATACAATTATGGAAATATCGCGATTTAAATTTTACGAAGAAATTTTTTAGAACTGTGTTCAAAAAGTGGGCGTGTCCGTTCACCGATTTTGTTTATTTTTACAGCAAAGAGTTAGCTTTATATGTTGAACACTTTCTCTAAATATCGTTTCAATAACTCAATTTTTACCGGAGTTATGGCATGGAAAGTTTTGTGGAATAATCCCCCATAAAGGGGCGGGGCCACGCCAATTTTCCAAAAATTTTGTGCTTTCGACTTTCTTTGCCCACGAAAACTTCATAGGTGAAATAGAAATTATATACAGCTAGTTTAAGCAAAGTTATAGCATATTCAATATATCTCTGATCCTTTTCAAAATCTTTCGTATAAAATTGGGCGTGGACCTAACCCGATTTCGCTAATTTTTTTTATGAAATATTGCCTGTATTAATATATATATGTGTGCTGAATTTTGTTTTGCTATCTTGAGCGGTTTTTGATTTATGATTAATAATATTTCCAAACTTGACTATATCAAAAGTAGGCGGTACCACGCCCCTTTTTAAAACTTTCTTAAAAAATGTATTTGTTGCCTTAACGCTAAAGTGCACACCAAATATTATCCTTATAGGTGTATTATGTACTGAATAATCACCTATTTTCAATAGCGCTCGGAGATAAGTGAAAAGGAACCTACATACCAAATTTCATTGAGATATCTCAAGATTTACTCAAGTTATCGTGTTCACAGACGGACGGACGGACGGACGGACGGACGGACATGGCTCAATCAATTTCTCTTTTCCTCCTGAACATTTTGATATATATAAGTCAATATCTTTCTCGATTCGTTTATGCCGTTACATACTACCGTTAGGCGAATGAAGTTAATATACCTTGTGTGCGAAGCACTACTAGGTATAAAAAGTGCATAAAAAAAAACGAAGACAAAACAAAACACACGTTCGGCAAACGAAAAGTTAATAATCCCTAAAACAAACTAAACCCCACTTAGCGGACATATTTATTTTCCCGAAGCCGACATTGGACAACAGACCCGGGACAAAAAAAAATATGTATATTACAAAAAAACTAAGTGCGTTTAGCACTGCCTCACCGGGTGAAATGCAAAACTTCCGGTGGACATGACGTGAAGTCTCGTGGAGCCCTCAGCTACTGAACCCAAAGACCCATCCGGTCAACCTGATCGGTCCCACCATCCCGTCGCAACGCAGGTGGCGGCTACTGGGCCTGCCTACCTGGGACATAAATACGAGATGGTGAAACCTCATAAACTGACCCGAGGAGTCACCGAGGCCAGCGCCTCAGGCCCCACGTTGGGCGCCATCTATTATGGAAACGCGTCAAAATGGAGCAGTAAGGAAGGCGGTCGGCATGATCTGAGGTCGCACTGTGGCTAGTCATTGTCGGCTGGGGTGGGCTCTTGCCAACCTTACCGTCCTGTGCCATAAACAGAGAAAAGGTCATATCATGCCTTTTAAACGCGGGGAAAACGCAAAAACCGCGTCAAAATAACGTTTAAAACAACATCCGGTTAAACCCGGATGCCACGGACAGACCGTTGACATTCAAAATTCAAAAGCCCAAGAAAACCAAAAAAAAAAATAAAACGGGCAACTAAAATTTTAAATCAAAATTCAAAACTAAACTATTAAAACGAAAACTCAAAAAGAAAACGGGCAGTTAAGCTCAACTCAAACTTTAACTTAAAATTATTTATTTAAAAAAACATTTAATTTAGTTAAATTACTTTTTCTTTTTTTTTCCTTTTCTATCCTTTCTTTTTCTTATTTAAGTAATTACATTACTATTTTATTTTCCTCCTTTTCAAATTACATTCTATCTAACTTTGTGTTGCTATATCTAATTTTTTTCTTTGCTTAGTTACTTATGTATATGGGTGTTTCCACGGTCGCGTACAGTACGTTCGTACGCTTTTGTGGGTCAAAAAACAAAGTAAACATAGGTTTTTGTTTTTTTTGTTTGCTACTTCAATAGCATTTTGGAAGGTCAATTTTAGGTGCAAGAGGCAGGTTTGTTCGATTTTTAGTTTAGACTGTGGGGTCAATAAACATGTGGTCGCGAACGTACGCAAAATGGAAGTGACTTTTTTGTGCAACTGGAAAAATTCTAAATTCAACGAAATGGAATGGATTTTTTCAAAACGGTTGATAACATATTGAAGTGGCATAAAGTAACTTTCTTTACGTTTATTTCGCGTTAAAATATCGTCCGTACATTTTTATATATACGCTTAAATACCGGTCGCGAACGTACGGGTCGCGAACGTACGATTTTTTCATACACTTTTTTTCCTATTTTCGGCATAATGTTTTACAAATTATATGAATTGGAACACTTAATTCACAAGTTTAAATCTTATATGTTGCATTTATAAAGAAAGAAGATAGCATAAATTATTAGACTCTACTGAAATCCCGCGGCTCACACCGAAAGGCTCGAAAGTGGCTTGCATAATATAAAGTATACTCACTATAATGTATGGTTGTAAAATTTATGAATAACTTCATTCAAATTATTCAAAACCCTATGATCTATTATTAGAAATGGAAATAAAGTATATTAACAACCTCTTTTTTCTTGCTTCAGTTTTTGGTAGGCAAAAATATATCAAAATGCAAAACGGTCGCGAACGTACGCAACTTTGAGAATAAAAAAAAAAGGTTTGGTAAACCCTTCAAGAGAAGTAGTTTTGTTTTTCAATTAAGTGCACTCAACTGGCTTTAGAAATGTAGTTCTAGACATATCCCTACACTCCTTGAGAAGTGGTAACAAAAAATTTATTTTTTTGGTCGCGAACGTACGATCCAGGCAGAGGTAAAAGTTTCAATAAAAATTTACCGTTAAAACGTACGGCGTTCAATCTTCTTTCATTTTTGTAGTCTTAATTGATATTTATGGGGGTATTTTGTTGCAAAAAAGGATCGCTAGTATAAGTCGTGCATGTGAAAAAATTTAAAAGAAACAGGCCTTTAAAACTGGCTGGAAATGAACAATTTTTTTTTTCAGGTTTCAAACCAAATTTTTCATACAAAAAATTTAAATTTGTAATTTTGTATAACAGGGTTAAAAAAGAATTTATTTTTATTAACATTTAAAATTTTTGCTCTGGTTGACCATTCTACGGAAATGCTCATATGTATTTTTGTTTTGTTTGCTTATTCTTATTATTGTCATATTATTAAGTTACTTTATTTATTATTTATTCATTGTTATGTTATTTTATTGGCGGCCTTTAGTTTGTTATCATTGAAATTTGTTTATCTATTTATTTATGCATTTGGTTTAGTTGTATTAAAATATATTTTTAGGTATTTAGTTTATGTATTTAATTAAATTTATTTTATTTTAGGTATTTAATTTTATTTAATTAAATTTATTTTATTTTATTCGTATCCGGTATTGATTTTATCTTATGTATTTTGGTTCTATTTTAGTTTATGTATTTTAGAATTTGTTTTATGTATTGCATTTCAATTCTATTTTTTTTTTTTTTTTTCCTTACTTATTTCATATTTTTCCCTATCTCCTATTCTATATTTTGAGTAAATTAATTTTTCTTCCTTTGTTTATAATAAAATATATATTTTTTGTTTGTTTTTTTTTCTTACGATAAATCTGTCAATTTAGTTTTATTTAATTTAAATCCTCCTATCCTTCCTTTAGTTACTATAATTTTAAAATATAAATTTTTTTTATACATAATTATAACTACATAAACTACATATGTCCAAAATAGGTAGGTCTCACCCGGTTGTTGCAGTAGGCCGTTGGTGGGGCGCTACTGTTGTTGTTGTTGGTAGTTGCAGTAGCCCGTGTACTTGGGCGCTACTGTGTTTGTTGTTGTTGTTGCCGGTTGGACGGCGGGCCTATATGTGGGCGGCCCCCGTTGTAGTCAATTCTGGTGGTTGTTGTTGTTGGGCGGCGGCCTATATGTGGGCGGCCCCGCTATCGTCACTTCTGGTGGTTATTGCTGGTGCTGTAATGCCTTGGCGCCCGCTGGTGCGCGCGATAGTGGCACGTTGTGCTGATTGTGCGCTATTATAGATGCGCGCGCGATGACGACGCAATACTAGCGCGCGCAATGGTGGCGCTCTTGTAGTGGCGCGCGCGATGGTGAAGCGCTATTGTAGTGGTGCGCACGATGGTGGAGCGCTATTGTAGTGGTGCGCGCGATGGTGGAGCGCTATTGTAGTGGCGCGCACGATGGTGGAGCGGTATTGTAGTGGCGCGCGCGATGGTGGAGCGCTATTGTAGTGGTGCGCGCGATGGTGGAGCGCGGGGGTAGCGCGCGCAATGATGGTGCGCGAGGTGGGCGCGTGGCTATGGTAGTGCGTGATGGTGGTAGGTGATGTTGGCGCTGTTTTGGTGGTGCGTTGTCGCAGTGGCTTTCTGGAAAATTCTGAAAGGAGATTTTAAGACAAATTAAATCAAACATCGAAGATAGATAAATAATGTAATGCAACTTGCCTCTATTTAAGAGATATTTATAAAATGAAATAAAAGTGATGGTTACAAACGTAAAATATGGTCTAATAATGACTATGTTGACAAAGGTTTCTTTGTTGCGAAGGAATGTTTAAATAAGCAATAGAATCTTATCATTCACTCTTATGTATAAAAACTTTCTTATTTATGGAAAACTACAAAAAAACTACTGTGCAATAAAAAAACTTGAGTTAATATATGTAGGTCATTCTAATAGCAACAATATTGTATCTGAAATCTTCTGAAGTATACTTTGCCTATCGTAAACTTAACTATATGAGCGCAGGTATATCTGTACCGTGCAACATTTTCCGCCACGCGTATATAAGGAGGAATTTCCGAATTCTCGAAATTTGGACCCCACACGTGGTTAAAACCCTTACCCGCCTGAACAGAACTAGCCACTTCCTGCACTATTTGAGAAATTAATGAAACCCAGTGTCTATTTAAACTACTACTGGTATGTGGTTTGCAGTAAAATATAATAAATACACTAAAATATAATAAGATATTAGGTACTTACATGCACATCGAATTTTCTGAGCCCACCAAGGAATTATCTCGGAACCTTTGAGTTTAATTGCTGGCAATATTTCTTTGCACGTTCAGACACACTTGTGGAAGCAAAAGCACTTGTGGAGTAAAAGGAAATCGCTGTAATCCTTTTCGGTTTTTTTTTCTGCTTTGAGTTATTTTTTTTCGTTCACTGTGGCACTTCAATATAGTTATATTATTTTTGGTATCACATTCACTCTTCGTTTTATGTAAAGTTTAAAAAGAACGTTCGCCTGGGTTTTTTCCCTTTTATTTTCTTTCACACCACGCGACCATTCGTACCGATTTGAATGGTCGAATGCCGGTGACGCTGCTATAGGGAAAATTTTCCATTCAACTGCGACTGCGCAATGGAAAAGTTCCGTTGACCAGTCTGACATGGCGTGATCGTTGCCAGGTGGGACACTACGATTGGTGGTTGCCATCAGGGTTCGGACTTTTGTTACCATTTTAGATACTTTTTTGTACTGCCAAATTTGGTAAAAGTACAGTCCGGTTTCCGAAACAAAAAAAAGAGCCCAATATGTTATTAAATTTAAAGTAGGAGATATGATTTTACTTCCTGATAGCAGATTTTAAGAGATTTGACCCGTAGAAATTGTTTAAACTTGAAAGTTCGGTGATTACACTTTTATTTTAAGGCTTTAAAAAAAAGGAATTTAGTACTTTTACTCTTACTACTATTTTGCTCTTTAGTTAGTTTTAGTAAAGGTGAATTTTCAAGTATGGAACGAAAGTAGAAATTAGAGAATATTACCAATGATTAATTATTTTACGGGAAAGTTCGAAGTCAGAGAAAAATGTACTCGATCAAAGGAAAAATCGAACTGTGGTGCTATTAAATGGGAGCATAAAGCGGAGTATATTGGCATAAAGTGTATTAGGTATTAAAATTGCTACACTTTTTATTAAGTCCGAACCCTAAAGGCACGCTTTCGTGGGCGCGCGAAAAAGGAAGGTTCTAGAACTTGTGTTTGGTGTGTTCCCTTGGTGGTCCGCGGAACCCGACGTTACTGGGTTTTAGGATAGGAGACACATGAAACTCCTTATCCGACCCTGCCAAGGATAATACTATAATACACGAATATTGCCGCCGTTAAAATGGTTAAACTCCTAGCTTACAAATACTTTTTACCAATTACTAATACACCTTGTTTTGGCGATATGATGAGTTATTCATCGAGTCAAGGTCAGGAATCAGGACGGGATTCCATGTGTCTCCTGACCCTACTAATTGATGAATTACATATGTACCTTAATTGCCATCGTAGAAATTAAACACCATTTGCTTGACGCCAATTGCCCATTTATTTCAAGTTGCCATTTTCGGGCAACATGGTTCACCCTAAAATTTATCTCTGGCCACACCGAGAACACACCAACCACTTGTTTGTCTGGAAATTACATTTTATGGAACATTTGGTGCTGCCACCTCGGCAAGAATCACGCCACTTCCCAGAATCTATCGATTTATGTCAAACCGCAGGGTGAACCCAGACTGTCACCTATCCAACCGCAGTGAGTCATACCAATCAAACTCAATAAAAGAAAAATGACTATAAGTTGGAAGTAGACCATAACAGAATATGTACATGTTTAGTTTTGTATGAAAATTTTTGCTTTGGAAGAATTTTCGTTGTCTTTTATGTACTTTTTGTAAAAAATAAACTTCTTTTCGTTAAACTTTAAATTTGTCATTATTTCTTGTTTACGTGCAACAAAATCTCTTGATCGTCACAAAATATCTTGAGCGTCACACTTAGTTTTTTTTCCTTAAAACGCTTATATTTGCAGTTTTTTTTAAATACATTGTTACAAGCCTATTACTTTGCAGGTAACCCCTTACTTCAAGTCTTTTTTTGACAAAAATTTACATATTTTCATCTTAAAATTTGTAAATAACTAGTCACTTAAAAAATCCAGGTGAATCGTGATCTTGTGTTTATAATCGAAAAGGTGATTTTCGCAAAAGTCCATTTTGTAGAACAAAAGAACATTGTGTTACAGATTATTTCAAAGTGTAGTTTATTTAAAAAGTAGTTTAGTAGATATAATATAAGTTCAAAAGAATTTGATTTATCGTGAATCGTCAATTTTATCTCCGGCGTTTTTCGCTGCTAATTTACCACCCCCCCTGTTTGTTTCTTCTTTTTCCAACCTGTTTCTCTCTTATGCCTTTCGTATCAAGATGGTTGCCAGCTTCTATTGATATTGTAGGGTGGCCATCTAACGTTGACAGCTCGGCCACTCCTGATAGATCGCCTCCCCGGGGGAATCGTCCCCTATGTCGTCATCGTTACCTTCAGTAGTCGCGTCATTATTAGAACACTCGTTGTCGTAATCGTCATCGACTACACTGAGGACACACCATGGTTTCATGTTTTCGTTTGTAAAAACCCCTGCGTAGCGCTTACGTTGTTTTGGTATGTCTGGAAGATCTTCGACCACATATTGATCATTGGGTAAAACCTTCGTTATTATGTACGGGCCTTTATATGCCGGATCAAGCTTGTGGGATGTACCCGTCGGCGGACCTACATAATCGACCACTACTAGATCTCCTTCCTCGTAATGTTTCGGTTGCTGATGTTTTGCATCAAATCGTTTCTTCCATTTAGCCCTTTCAGCGTTGTAGTCCATTACAACTGTGAAATTATGACCAATCAAATACATACGGTATCGTAGTAAAGTTTCGACGATGGCCAGCACCTCGAGTTCATGGCTGGTGTAGTTCCGTTCGGCATCATTGCACTGCCTGCTAAAGAAAAATACTGGTTTCCACTCGGACCCAATGTCGTTTTGCATTAGAACCCCAGATAGACCTACAGAACTCGCTTCCGTGTGCACTTCATGCGGCTTAGTAGCGTCGTATATCGTCAATACTGGCTTATTCGTTATCTTGAGTTTAAGTTTTTGAAAAGCATCGTTTTGTTCATCGTTCCCAACAAACTCTACATTTTTTTTAGCAACATCCTTAATGGACGTGCCAAAATACTGTAATCTTTGTCAAACTTCCGGAAGGAGCCTGTGACCCCCAGAAATTGCCGTACTGCTTTTGTTGTTGTGGGGGTCGGAAAATCCTCAATCACCTTGGTCTTATTTTCGCCTGGACGTATGCCATCACTGTCAATGTAATGACCCAAAAACTGAACACGTTGAGCTAAAAAGATACTTTTGGATGGTCTGAGCGTAAGATTCGATGCATTAATAGCCTCAAGAAATTCCTTAAGTACCTCTATACCCTCGTCGACGGTTTTCGTAGTTATAATGACTTCATCCACATAATTTATAACTTTCTCACGATGCGTCAGTGTCTTCATTAAATTAACGATGATCTCCTGAAAAACCATTTTAGCGTTTACTAGACCGAACGGCATAACGTTATGCTCGAACAGCCCTTCGTGCGTTAGAAATGCTGTGAATTTCTTCGATTCTTCGTTCATTGGTACCTGGTAATAGCCTGAGGTCATGTCTAATGTAGTATAAAATCTATTACCTGACAGACGTGAGAGTTGTTCCTCTACTATCGGCATTACGTAGTTCTTTTTTACCCTGACCTTGTTGAGTGTGCGATAGTCGATACACATTCGACTCTCGCCATTGGACTTCTTCACTAAAAGGGCTGAGGCTGCGTGTGGTGAATTACTTGGACGAATAACATCGTTGTCCAATAGCTCTTTTAAAATATTTGATAACGTTGGTCGTTGTGAAAATGGGACTTGATACCGTTTGCCCAGAATAGGTCTTGATGCCGTAACTTCGATTGTCATCTCCGCATTTTTGCATCTCCTTATTTCGCTGATACTCTCTGCGAAACATTTTCCATGGCTCAATAAAAGTTTCATTACCTTGCTTCGATCCTGATCGTTTAAGTCTTTAGATATGTTGAAGTTCATTCCCTCAGCTTCGTGCAGATGTAACACACCGTTGTCTAACACCATATGATAGCCGCTGTTTTGTAAAATGTCTCTGCCCAATAGAATGTCGTAGGGCAATAACTGATCTTCCACAATGTACAATTTCATTTTACGGTGAACGCCATCAATTGTTGCAATAACGTTCACTTGTTGTGTTACTTTCACCTCGGAGCCACCAAAGCCTGTAAAGCATCTGGAAGCTGTTTGCGTTTGCATACCCTTTGCTGTTGATGCACGTATCAACGAACATACGCTGCCTGTGTCGATTTCCATTAAGCTCCACTATCTTCGTAACCGGAGGAGCCTCGATGTGTTCGTTTCGATCGCCAATTTTTGCCACCGATGTCTTTTTGTTGCAATCCTTGGCTTCGTGACCCGCTTTGGTACATAAAGTACACCTTGGTTTTCGTTGCAGTTGTGGACATTTAGCTGCAATATGTCCTAACTCATTACAATTAAAGCACTTGGTCTGTGTAGGCTTAGCGTTGGATTTACTTTCGTTTTTGACTGATGGTTGAGTTGGTGTAATTGATATCAATGATGAACTACTGAATGCTGATAAATTCTTCAATGCAACCAACAGTTCACTACACGTTTCAAAATTCATTGCTGTTAATGTCCTCGTTAATGAGTTGTCGTTGAGACCTCCGATGATATGTGTATTAATGGATACATCATCCACTCTACCCTGCCTGCCTATCGTTAACATAGAGTAATAGTATTCTATGCAGTCTTCACCGTTTTTGCGCTTACGCTACAAAAGCGATTTATGCGTTTCAGCTGCGTTGTGCGTCGTTGGAAAATCCGCTTTAAATGCGTCAACAAATTGCGACCATGTTCGGAAAACAGGTTGTGCATCCAGCCAGCGTTTGGCCATGCCTTTCATTTTATGCTGAATCGCTATTAAAACCCTGTCTTCTTTCCAGCCATAGCATTGTTGTAATTGTTCTGTCCGTGTTATAAATTGTATTGCCGATGTAGAACCTTTCACGGGGTCGAAATCAGGCATAACTCCAGTTATATCTGGAATCGACATCTGCTGTCGTGTTGGGCGTAGTGACGTTCTTACATCATGAGCTGATTCCCAAGATGATATACTTAATTCGTGCGCATCCTCTTCATTGTCAATAACAACTTGTTGATTTTGATCGTTGTTGTCATAGCTGATACTAAAGTTGCCATTGATTCTGTTAAACTGTTGAGTTGCGTACGTATCTCCCGATCACTTGTGGATGTCGAATTTTCATCTTCAATGTCAATTGGGTCTACCTCGTCAACACCTAAAACTGATTGTAACTTCGATACTTTATTTGCCTTGGTACCCGTCAATGGTAAATCGTTTGCGCGTAGCAGTGTATTTAACTGGCTGACTTTTAGTGTATTGAGCTTGATCATGTTTGTGTAAAAAATATTTCATTAGTAGAATACCAATATTCTATTATAGCTTTACCGTATTTTATTTTGAGCTAATAATTCGTTGCTCCGTTGAGTTTAGCGGCGGTCTACTGTATTTGTTCTTATTTTTTTTCTTTTGTTGTCGTCCGCAGATATTTGCCCATCCAAACATCCACTCGTGTGTATTTCCTCTGAAATTCTATGCGCTGACTCGTTCCAGCAGAGAATTAGAATTCTTAACGTTTCGCTGCTTCCTCTGAATTTTACTTTCGTTGAACGTTGCAAGTAAACTCGTGTTTCGTTTTTGTATACATATATTTGCGTTCGCTGCAAATATTTCGTTGTTGTTTGCCAAGTCGTTGACGTTTTGCTGTAGTGCGTTGCGCAGTTCTTGACTTGACTGCGACTTTGATATTTCTTCTGCCCAAAGAGTTGCGCCGTTTGCAATACGTGCCGTTTGCGCTCTCTTTGCTCGTTGAAGACTATCGTTGATGTGTATATGTATATATGTATATACCACACACTGCGGCTGCGTTGAAGTTTTACCTATTTTCCGTTTTAGTAGTAAAGAATGTCAGTGATGACAGATATACAAAGAAAAAATAGTTTATCGATAGCTAATTAGTCTACTACTCATCTGATTACTTCTGATTACAATTCATTTCGATTTTTAACACTCCCACTTAATCAATGAGTTTAAAATATTTTCCTTTTAAGATAATACAATTAATATTCATTTATATAATTCAAAAATTTACAGCTTCAGTCCCATTCCTTTCGAGCAAAATATATGTTTTTGAACAGGTACCGATTTGGTCAGGCAATCCGCAATCATATCATCGGTATTGGCTTTCACGATTTTGATCAGATTTTTCTTAACATAATCTCTTATAAAATGGTGTCGAATTGATATGTGTTTAACCCTTGGACTATATACTCCAGTGTCTGTTAAGTCGACAGCTCCTTTATTATAGCAGTGTAGCTCAAATGATAATATACTACCGCCCGTTATTTCATGTGTTAGTTGGCCTAGCCACAAGGCCTCTAGTGTTGCTGCTGATAAGCTCATATATTCTGCTTCACATGTACTTAATGCAACTGTTGGCTGCTTCTTGCTAGCCCATGTTACTGCTGAACCTTGCCATATGAAAACATATCCAGTGCATGACTTAAAGTTTTTGAAGCTAGAGCCCCAATCAGAGTCAGCGTACCCATGTAAATTGCCAGCGTCTTTGGTATAAGTAAGTTTTGTAAGTAACGTACCTTTCAAATATCTCATAAGCCGCTTAACTGCTTTCCAATGTGCCATGCCAGGATTTTTATTGAATTGACTCAAATTGGTGATGCTAAACGAAATATCTGGTCGAGTACACAGATACATGATGCTACCAATAGCTTCTTGGTACGGAATTGATCGCATCTCCTCAACTTCATCATCAGTGACATTTCTACAGTTAGCTTCTGATTTGGGTCACTTGGTATTTTCACGGAATCACAATCAAACATTTTGAATTTACGCAAAACTGATTCGGTATACTTTTGTTGATCTAAACTAAGGATACCTTTCTTATAATCGTAATCAATGCGAATGCCAAGAACACTGGATGCTTTACCCAAATCTTTCATGAGAAAGTTCTTCTTCAGAGTCGATTTAAGTTGATCTTTCCAGGAAACTTTATTGAAAAAGATCAACAAGTCATCGACATACACTGCAATGACCACAGTAGAATTATTGTTTCGTCTTACATAAACGCATGAGTCCATCTTACATCGTTTGTACCCAGCGCGCTGCAAAACGTCATTCAGTTTCACGTTCCACTGTCTACTGGCCTGTTTTGAACCATACAGTGCCTTTTTTAGTTTACATACTCGGGCACTTCCATCATTAAAGCCTTCTGGTTGACGCCGTTACAACGTCCATTTGTTCAATGTCCCACCCATGTTTTACAGACATTGCCATGAGCAATCGTATCGAAGAATATCGAACTACTGGTGAGAAGGTATGCACGTAGTCAATACCTTCCCGCTGATCGAAGCCTTTTGCGACCAGTCGTGCCTTATAACGAGCCAGTTTACCATTTGAATCCATCTTACGCTTAAAAACCCACTTGCAGTTGATGGCTTTGTAACCATTTGGTTGCTCTTCTAGTTGCCAAGTGCCATTATCGATTAGCGGTTGATACTCTTCATTCATTGCAGCCGTCCACTGGAACTTTTCTTCACTGAGGATGGCCTCGTTAAATGTAATAGGCTCACCACTTAGTGACGCAAACTTTTCACACTCTTTAGCCAAATGCGTAACAGGATCTCCAAAGAAAGCTGGTTGTCTTGTACCTCTATCCGATCGCCGGATAACCTGCACATCACTGGTGTCATTACTTTCGACCCTGCTGTCATAGAATGTACTATCATCTGCATCGACATACATCGATTCTCTGGAACTATCAAGCGCCCCTTCAACCTCCTCACAAGCAAGTTGATCGTTGATTGCAACATTGTCTTGGCCATGTTGCACGCCAGTTACACTATCTTCGGATATATTACTATTATTTACTACATTGTTTTGGCCATGCAGTACGCCTTTCTCGTTGTTTGCAACATTGTTTTGGCCATGTTGCACGCCATTGACAATTTCATCGGTCTCAAAAATATCCGGAGCAAACTCAAACATTTTCTGATTTGCATTTAGCTCATAACTGCTACTTTGCTCAATAATTTCAACATCTCTGCTTGCAATCACTTGATTGCTTTCTCTATCCAATAAGCGATATGCCTTCTGTGTTTCGCAATACCCGACGAATATATATTCCTTCGATTTCGGATCGAATTTCAAACGTTTTTCCTTAGGAATGTATACCAGGGCACGTGAGCCAAAAACCTCTAAGTGGCTTACATCTGGTTTCGTTCCGTTCCATATCTCCATTGGCGATTTATCCGATAAAACAGCTGTTGACGTACGATTCTTTATGTAAGCTGCAGTATTCATCGCTTCGGCCCAATATCTTTTATGTAAATTAGCATCTTGAAGCATACACCTTGCTTTTTCTGTAAGGGTACGAATGGTTCTCTCCGCCAAACCGTTCTGTTGCGGGGTGTAAGGCACGGACGTTTGGTGCTCAATACCAAACTTTTCAAAGAGCTTTGAAAATCTACCACAACAAAATTCAGTGCCGTTATCGCTACGAAACTTTTTTATTTTTGCACCAGTTTGGTTTTCCACCAACGCCTTGAACCAACAAAACTTGTCAAAGGCTTCACTTCTATTTTTTAACATATAAACAAAAGTTCTGCGACTAAAATCGTCAACGAGTACTAAGCAATAATTACTCCCACCAATAGAGCTGCACTCCATTTTGCCAGCTAAATCTGCATGTATAACTTCCAACAAATGTGTCGCTCTCGATCCGTTCTTTGGAAATGGTCTTCTTGAAAATTTGCCTTTACAGCAAGCAACACATGCTTCACTTTCATTGTCAACAAATGACATACCATTTACTTACACCGCCATTTTTCATGACTTTTAAATCGTGGGTATTTAAATGGCCAGGCCTTCGATGCCACAAATTCATCGAAAGGTCTGCTTTGCTCGTAGCCAGAACTACCTTTTTCGCCGAGTCCAATTTATATAAACCGCCAACTAATGACCCTGTCGCTAATAACTGTCCGCTTTTGTCACGGACTGTGCAGCCATCGGAGAAAAAGTTAACCAGAAAACCTTTTTCGGTTATCTTACTTACAGAAAGTAGATTTGTCGTCAAATTCGGCACAAACAACACATCGTTTACATCAACGACTACATGTACCCCTGCTACTTCAATTTTAAGGTTAGCCACACCACTAAACTCAACTTGCATCAAACTATTATTTGCCGCCCGTACACCTGCCATCGCATACTCATTTTGTCCACTTAACCACTCTCTATGCATTGTCTTGTGATTAGTAGCACCGGAATCAAAGTACCAATCATTCGAGTCAAATTCGCCATATAAGAATACTGCACTGAAGGCTACATTTACTTGTTCTTGTTGTTTGCTGTTTACCTTACTTTTACCTTTAAATGTTGGTTTACTTTCACTTGCCTTCTTAGCTTTTGCCGGACAACAAGCTGCAAAGTGACCTTTCTGGTGACAATAATAGCATGTTACACTAGACTTGCTACGAAAACGCCCTTTACCCTTTACTAAAAGAGCCTTTTGGTCATTTGCTACCGATGATGTGCTTTCTTGTAGTAATTTTGTTTTTATAATATCACTGGAAAGTGATTTTTCAAGCCCCTCAAGAGCCATGATCATCGGTTGGTACTCTTCAGTCAAACCACAAAGTAAGAACACTGCTAACCACTCATCAGATACTTTGAACCCAAGGTCAGTCATCTGCTGAGTAGCCGACATTATTTCAGACACATAAGTATTCATTGATAGCTGCCTTTGCTTTTGCACACTTTTTGGCATTTGTTTCTTCGCCGGTAAAACATAAGGAAAGGTCTTCTAAAGCTAAATAATTTTCTATTGAGTATTTCCATGAAGAAAAATTTTCGCGACCCTTCAACTTTTCAATAGAAGCCAAAATCGAAGCCGACATTTCAAGATTTTCACCTTCAACACACGTGTTTTTTAAATTTATATTTTGTTCTTCAGCTTTCTGTTGTTGCTCTTTTTTGCTTTTCGTCGATTCACCTGTTTGCTTCTCTGCCTTAACTTTTGCTGTTGCCCTCACTTCCTTTTCATGAATTTCATCATCCATGCGGCAACTTTATATTATGTAGGTATACAGCAAACGTACTTGCATACAAATGTACATATGTATGTATGCTACAAGTGAGCTTTATACAAAAACGTCAATCTGGAATATTCTTGCAATTAATAAGTTTGATGGGCACAATTTGGCAATATAGTTTAATTTATTCTTTACTGAACGGTTTTAACTCTTTGATAAATTTAACTGAGGGTCTGGGCCCATAACCCAATATTTTAGGGAATTAAACGCAGTTTTCAGCTAAATATATTTCAGTAAAGCTCTTTCACTTGGTTGATTTATTGAGGTAGTAAAGAATGTCAGTGATGACAGATATACAAAGAAAAAATAGTTTATCGATAGCTAATTAGTCTACTACTCATCTGATTACTTCTGATTACAATTCATTTCGATTTTTAACACATTCGCATGGAGTTTTTATTTAGTTTATACGAAATAATAACAAAAATGTTAGAAACGTCCAAGGTTTTGCTACTTATTCTATCAGGTAGGCCTATACCTTCATTTTAAGAGTAAAATTAGTTTGATGGCTACCATACCGTAAAAGTTATAAGCTCGTGAAACGCACTGCTAACGTTACATCATTTGGAAGTGAGATCAAGATACAGATCATGTTTAGTTTAATTTCTGCGAACTTGCTGAGACAATCATCCCAATTTTTCTTCATGTTATATAGCAAGGATGCCTCAGGACATGGCATACCGCTTTGCCAAAATCTTGAGGATTTTGAAGCGTAATTTAACATAAGATAGACACTGCCTACGTTACACAAAGCACTGTTAACGTTACACGTGCGAAAACTGAGTATCTGTACATATAATAAAATTGTAACCGTTGATCTCTGTACATTGCAGATATACAGAAAATAAAAAAAGGAGCCAGTGGAGTCCAATTGAACAGTTTTAAAACTTCTGTCGGTCTGACTTGACTCCTTATGTTTGTGCGCGGGTCACTAAAAATTGGAATAATGGAATTGAATGGAACTTTCACCATTGGACTACTAGATGCCTACCTTAAGATTTAAGATAACTCCTATTTCGATAGCTCAAATAGTTTTGGAGCTATCGACCAATATGTGGACCAAGGGCGATCCAAAATGTGTTAGTACAATATGGTTATCAAATAAAAGGTGCGTTTGGAGAATAGGTCTTTTTTGGAGGGATCAGTTGACCCGACAATTTATTTTTTTTCGGGTTTTCTAAACTTAAAATTATTCTCGAAATAACTTCTGTTTTTTTCTTTGGGGAACATGGAAGGGCTTTAACTGCTTTAGAGACAGCCTTTCCTAACGACTGCACAGATTTGTAGGCCGTGTGGCGTTCACTCCTGTCATCGTCGCTAACAGCTACATTTTCGTGCCCAAGTCTCTTTTTTTCTTTTTTAAAAGAGAAAGAACGCCAATAGGATTTTACGCGAGCAACACGAACTGTTGATTAGGAAAAAGTTATTAGTGAAAAACAGAAAATTCACCGAGGGCAGATCCCCAATTCGGGGTGTGATCCATGGTATTTATTTGCAGAACACCTTTCCCCATTGGCGGCCTTCGGCCGCGCTTAAAAAAACCCCCTGGGCTACGCCATGCCAACTCTGGGTGGTTGGCTGAACCGTGGCAACGTGCCACGGTACGCACACTTAATTCTTGAATCAGCTAGCTTGTTTTAATTAGTTTTTAACGTCCGTGGGCTTTATTTCTCTTCGAAAAGGGAAATAACACCCATCAGCAAAAGGTGATAACACCTTTTTTAAAAAGGAAATAAAGCCCATGGGCGTTTTTTCCTTGGGCTTTATTTCACTGCACCTTTTTTCATTAATGCCCCTTGTTTTATAAAGAAATCACTGCTAACGTTACAGATTATTTAAGCTAACAACGTCTTCAAATCTTTGGAAATTTTACTTTTTTTAATTGGAACGTGAGCTATACGTATAGTATTAAGAAAATATATAAACGCATTAAATTAAAAAGTATTTTAACATGTTTTAAAACATTTTTTAGTTTTGCACTGCTAACGTTGCATACGATTTTCGCGGCTCGTTTATTTTTCACATAACTGCTAGTTGGAACATAACTTTTTTAAAAACTTCACCTGTTATGATATTAATATTAATAGTTTCTAATAGATAAAACTTGAATGGCTAAATTTAGTCGCAAAAACACGTTATATTTACCTTTTTGTTTGCTAAACTACTTCCGATCAAATTTTTTTTTTATACACAACGTTTTATAAAAAGAGCGGAAAGTTTAATTTAAAACGACTAAAATCGAATGACTCTATTTTCAACAGGTACTATAATATGTCATGAACCCCGCAAGACCAGAGTCTATATTTTTGCGACATCCACTAAAAGTTGACCCCGAAACTTTTAGTGGATGTCGCAAGACCCCAATGACCTACATATATATTTCAAATGCACCCTTTAATGTTGATTAGACCTCGATTGAGGCAACGGTGCAAAGTGAGATTTGTTTTATGCAGTTCTTTCTGTGTGACGTGCGGAAACGTTTAAAGTGATGCGCCGCTATCTTGTAGAAAATGATAAAAGACCTCTTCATTTCAAAGCTCATACCACGTGCATTTTTGCATCGATTTTAACCAAGCCTTCAATACAATCACCACAAAAGATAAACGCATCTCATATATAAATTGCAATAATATCTGTAGGCACATCCCTTCAAACACTCCGTACCAACGAACACACATTTTAGGCTCCTTTTTTATACCTTTCATGAACATGAAATGGTATTATAACTTTGGTCCGATGTTTGTAAGTATGAGAAGAAGAAGAGATAGACCCACCATTAAGTATACCGAAATGGTCAGGGCGACGAGCTCAGTTGATTTAGCCATGTCCGTCTGTCTGTTTGAACGCAAACTAGTCCCTCAATTTTAGAGATATCTCGATGAAATTTGGTATGGAGCCGCCATTTTGTATTAGTTATCTATATATTAATAGGCTAACATTTTTTCCATACAATCAATTGCCAGAGTGTATCTCATAAAACAATGCATAACTCGAATTATTATGTATTTTGATATGTTTTCATGGGCCAGGAGCTATGCATAGGCATATTATATTTAACAAAAAATGCTTCATTAATTTGTAATAATTCATCAAAGTTTTCACCAAAACCCAAAGCTGTTAACTACAGTGTCTGACTTTTGTTTGCAGGTGGTGAGCGTGCCGGCTATGATGCGTGCGTTCGTAGGTTCAAGGACGTGTTCAGGGCAGGTAAGTTTTTTTTTTTTTTTACTAAATTGAATTTGCCTTAAAATATACGAAAACTTTTTATTATATTTTTTTTTTTAATTTATTATATTTGTAATCCAATATTTTTCTGTTTATTATGTTTATGACATCTATCTTGGAGTGAAAATTGAAAATTTTTAGAAAAAATATAAAAAATTATTCCAATTTATCAATATTTATCAATTTATATTTTTTAAGAAATATATCAGATTTAATATGGAAAAAGTAAAAACACAGTTTGTAGCTTCTTGAAATTATATATATACGAAATAATTAGAAATCGCGTTAATTTTCCTAAAGACATCAACTATTTTCTTCCTAAAAATTTTCATTTGTAAAAGAGTCGACATATAACCCAATATTTCAATATTTTTCTGTTTATGACATCTATTTTCCAGTGAAAAACCCAATTTTTTTGAAAAAAAGCTAAAAAATTATTTCAATTTATCAATATATATTTTTTAAGAAATATATCATATTTAATATACAAAAAGTAAAAGCGCAGTTTGTAGCTTCTTCAATTTTATATTCACGAAATAGTTTGAAATTGCATTAATTTTCCTAAAGACATCAACTATTTTCTTCATAAAAATTTTTATTTGTAAAAGAGTCGACATATACCCTAATATTAAATTGGGTCAGTTAGGTTATGTGTTTTCAATATTTCCGAGTTGAATTTGACGAAAAAAACCAGAAAACCATCATGTGTCTAAGTTGATATATTCTCCCGCTATACGGACTTCAAAAAATCTACAACTACAAGTAAAATTGAGAAAACTGTCTGTATACCAAAAAAAAAACACAATTTGGAAACCGGCTAATGTTAAGAAGTTAACGGAATCTCAAAATGAACTTTCATTCGTTTCAATCTATATGGTATGTATATGTACATATATTTTTAGCGGTGGAAATATTTGCTGAACCTTTAGCGCTTAGGTATAGCATTTGACATACCATACTTATGTGTACCAATAGCGCATGTGTAATGGGCTCGGGTGGTACGCGTGGGGTTTAATGGTTCGAACACAACTTCGACCATACAATTTTTTTCCTTTTTTTCATATTGAGTATTCTTCAATAAAACACAGTTTGTAGCTTCTTCGATATTTGTAAAAGGGTCGACATATAACCCAATATTTCAATATTTTTCTGTTTATAACATCTAACTATCTTCGAGTGAAAAAACCAAATTTTTTTAAAAAATATAAAAAATTATTCCCATTTATCAATATATATTTTTTAAGAAATATATCATATTTAATATACAAAAAGTAAAAACACAGTTTGTAGCTTCTTCAATTTTATATTTACGAAATAATTAGAAATCGCGTTAATTTTCCTAAAGACATCAACTATTTTCTTCCTAAAAATTGTTATTTGTAAAAGAGTCGACATATAACCCAATATTTCAATATTTTTCTGTTTATGACATCTATTTTGGAGTGAAAAAACCAAATTGTTTCAAAAAAAGCTAAAAACTTATTTCAATTTATAAATATTTTTTTTTTAAGAAATATATCATATTTAATATACAAAAAGTAAAAACACAGTTTGTAGCTTCTTCAATTTTATATTTACGAAATAATTAGAAATCGCGTTAATTTTCCCAAAGACATCAACTATTTTGTTCCTAAAAATTTTTATTTGCAAAAGAGTCGACATATAACCCAATATTTCAATATTTTTCTGTTTATGACATCTATTTTGGAGTGAAAAAACCAAATTTAAAAAAAAAGATAAAAACTTACATATTTCAATTTATCAATATATATTTTTTAAGAAATGTATCATATTTAATATACAAAAAGTAAAAACACAGTTTGTAGCTTCTTCAAGTTTATACTTACGAAATTATTAGAAATCGCGTTAATTTTCCTAAAGACATCAACTATTTTCTTCCTAAAAATTTTAATTTGTAAAAGAGTCGACATATAACCGGAATCCTTACATATTTAGGCTAATTGGGCCAGTTAAGATATGTGTTTTCAATATTTCCGAGTTGAATTTGACGAAAGAAACCAGAAAACCATCGTATGTGTAAGTTGTAATATTCTCCCGCTAAACGGACTTCAAAAAATCCACAACTAAAGGAAAAATTGAGAAAACAGTCTGTATCACCAAAAAAAAAAAAACACAATTTGGAAACCGGCTAATATTAAGAAGTTAACGGAATCTCAAAATGAACTTTCATTCGTTTCAATCCATATGGCCAATTTTGTTCGATATGGCATCATTCTATGTGACCATTATATATATTATAAGTCTAACTATGTTGTTGGTCATATACCATGAAATTTAATTTTGTTTATTGAAATATTGACGGAATATGAAAGGAGTGATGCGTCTGATGGTGGACTTTCAAACATTACTAAGTACCGCTTTTGCCATCTCCTATTAATGATTACTGGTATAATGGACGGATTTTTTTTGGTTATTTGTCAAATTACCCGTCTTTAGAGTAAACCAGCTTTTATGAAAGCGACTCTCAATAACTCAACTATAAATAATTATTTTCAGCAATAAAAATGTCTCCAATATTTATACCTCTAGGCATTAGGTACTGGAGAAAAATGCGAACAGAGGATTTAATAAGTTAAACTAATTTAAGGTGGTCGAATTTCGACCACGGGATATACTAGTATTAATCATTTGTCGGCACCAGTAAGATCGGACCAATACAACGCATAGCTTGGCCTATAACTCTTGCAATCAAAAAGCTAGGAGAACGAAATTTTGCAGATTTAGTACATATTATATTTGTAACCTGTGTAGTGAAAATCAGATCGGACCAACAAAACATATAGCTCCCATATAATCGATAGTTTCGATAAATGGGTTTTGGGCTATAAATTTTGCAGTTAAGAAGCTAGGATAGTAAAATTTTGCAAAGTTGGTACTTATTATAAATGTGATGTGTGTAATGAAAATCATACAGATCGGAGTAACATAACATATAGCTTCCATGTAACCGATTGCTCCGATAAATGTGGTTCGGCCATGTAGGACACTTAAAAAAGATATGCGTATTCATGAAAGATATAAAGCCTTCGGCACATCCGAAGACAGCCCTTTCCTAATAAAATAATAAATAAAATAATAAAAAAATATAAAATGCGTGCTTGTGTTAAAAGTTGGTGGTTGGCAAATAATTTACAAAGCAAGAAAGTTTAATAATATAAATTTTTTTTTAAGATTTATTTTTGTGGCCTATACATATTTTAGGACAAAGTCTCAACTTTTGCACATAAGTGGTGTCTTATACTAAAGAATTGATTGTAATTCAACTTTTTTAGAATAATTTTTACATTTGGCTATGTTATTATGGGTGTTCAAAACAAAAATTTACTTATTTATTTCTTGAATAATTAAGGACGACTTTATGAGCAATAAATAACAATTCAATTTGTTGTGTTGCTCAACGAAAAAAGTGAAGTGATATGTTGAATGTCTACTCTGGATGCGTGGTGCAACCTCGCTTAACTCATGGCACATGGGTTTGATTTAATCTAAAAAACAGAACAACTTGTAGTAGAACTTTATTGTAGTGCTCTTAAATAAACTACATTCTTCGTTTTATTCTGATTTGCTGTATATACGAACAAAACTGATGGTTTGCCTACACGTGAACATGCAACATACAATTGTCCATGAGAAAAGCAGGGATACTCCAAATCAATGCCCCACAATACCAATGATTGACCTTGCGCTTTATTTATCGTCATTGCAAAAGCAAGACGTATAGGGAATTGAAGTCGCTTGAAGTCGAAAATTATATCCGGTGGAATCATAGGGATGCGTGGTATCAAAACATCCTCCCCTTTATATTTTCCACTCAATATGGTGGCTTCGATTACATTTGTCATGACCTTTTTGACTAAGAAACGTGTACCATTACAAAGTCGTGGCGGACTAATATTCCGGAACAAAATAATCGGTACGCCGACTTTGAGTTGCAAGCGGTGAGGTGGCAGTCCAGGAAAATCGCGGGCATTCCAAAATCCGGCAGGGTAATTAACAACATCATCTTGATTCATGACAGTGTCTATCGATTTATAAGTCACCTTTTCCCCCGGAATCGTATTCATAATAGTCGCATTCAGGCCCCGAAACATCTGTATTTTTGGCAGCTAAAATGACTCTTTCACTTAACCAATCATGGTTTGTGTAGTTATGCTCAATGCCGGCAAGTACTTTTGTAACCAATTCTAGCTTTGATTGTGTTAAATAGCAAAAACCATCTGGAAGCGTAATCATTCCAGTGATAGGATCAGCAACAATTGTGCCATTTCCAATATCTAACAATTTTGACTCTTAATAACTTGAGAACAGTATATGCTAGTATAACGAAATTTTGTAGAGGGCATACTATTGTTGTGTTAAATTCAGATATAGAAAATAAACGAAATCGCTTGGCGACCACGCCTACTTTTTTATAAAAGTTATATTGAAAGGAGGTGGAAATATTGAAAAGTCCATATCTAATTAACTGATACCGCTATAATAATATAATTTAGCACATACATCAATTTCCATATTCTTAACATTACTTTTGCAAAATTTTGGAAAGTGGGCGTGGCACCGCCCACTTATGAGTCAAGCAATTTTCAAATTCGACTGCTCAGAACGGTGTGAGATAGGTTTACGCAACTAGGTACCAGGCATGTTATGTTTATGTAGAGTACTACCACAGAAAATAAGAAAAATCGGTGAACGACCACGCCCCTTTTTGGACTAAAGTTCTCTAAACGAGAGTTAGGAAACCGGAATATGCAATATCTGTTTAACTGATAAAGATATAATGCTAAAATTTAGTACACTCATTCACCAGATGATGTTATTAGTGATGTTTAAAGGTTTTTTGGTAATATTTTGGAAAATGGGCGTGGCACCGCCCACAAGTGAATAAACAAAATATCAACATTTCACTATTAACAAGCCACTGTGAAAGTATCATAAAGATCTGCAATGAAAACTGATCTTCAATAGGGACAAACAACATAATAAAATCCGTGGGCGTGCCACCACCCACTTTTTTAAAATTAGGTAAATATTGATTAATGAACACATATATCCGTATATCAAAAAATTTCACAAAATACGTTAAAAGTTATGGGAATGGCACGCCTTCTTTTCCAAAGTTATATATAGGACATGGTATAACCCTTGTAAAGATCGATTCAGTACTTTTGGCTCATGTAAGCGGTTAAAGCTTTATGAGCAAGGAGCGTGGCCGCGACCACCAAATTCGCTATTGTTTAGGCTCGGAATAGATTGGTTTTTAAAATGGGCGAAATCGGATGAAAACTACGCCCCCTTTTTCTGAAAACTAACGCTGGGTATTTAATGTTCGGTTCACCCGAACTTAGACTTCCTTACTTATTTTTAGATAGTTTTGAATCGTATTCCGATGATTGGTTAAGAGAAGAGGACAATATGGCAGAGCCGGAATTGCATTTAAACTGGTTGAAGTTTTCAGCAGCAGTACTAGGACTATAATTTCCAAGTAATAAGGAATTCCCAGATGTTTCTTCACACGATTATTCTTCCTTGTTAGATGCTCCAGAGCTGGTACATAAATTCAGCGATGGAATTGAAACTTGTTGGTTTTGCTCCAATGATGATTGTGAAAAGTTATTGCCTAAAACTGATTGGGTGTTTTCTAAAAGATCAGCTGTTAAACTGCCATGAGCAAAGTCATTTAATACTGCTACTTTAGCTGGTTCATATAGACGTTCCAAATCCGGCTTAAAAAGTTCATAGTGTTTATCTGGTCTATATTTCTTGATTTCCTGAGAAGTAAGTCGACGCCATAACTTATTCAATTTACTACCAGCAATTCGAACGCACTCGTCAGATTTGAGATTTTTTTTTTTCGCCGTCACTGCATTCGTTGCTTTCCACAGTAATTTGTGTCAGCGAAATGCTGTTCAATTCCCTCAAACTATTTTCGATTTCTTTTAAACGGCGTCGAGCTTTTGCATGAGTACTAAAACCTTTTAAAAGAGCAGCCTCACTGTTGCTTTTAGATTCAATGGATTTGAAATGAATTTTATTAGTGTTATACGTAAGAAGTTCATTCTCCATTTGTAGTACTTCAGCTTCTTCCTGGTCAAGTTGCCGGTGCCATTGTATAAGGCATTCAACGTGCTCACGACGGCGATGTAGATCGTATTCGCGCTTCCGCAATAGCTCTTCAAGAGGATGAGAAGATTCTAGAGAATAATTTGCGCGTACCGCAGGTAAAGAGTGTGTTGTCTGCCCATTCAACTTTGAATTAGATCGGGGGTATTTTGATATTACCTTTACTGGTGGCGTTTGTGGAAGTTTAACTTGTGCCGCAGGTATTTTTTTCATTATGGTCTAACTGAGTTGTTTCAATACTAATTGAATGGAACTTTTGAGAAATAACATTTTTCCAAAATTTAGTTGTGAGTTCAGACTCTTTTGATGCTCGTTTTCCATATGAATCGGTTGATGTTGTTGTAGTAGTTGATTGCAGTAGTCTTTTTATATTATTAATCCTTGCAGATCAATACTCATATTTCTTATTTTTAGGTATATATGATTAAATTGCGGTATGATGGAGTAAGTGTCCTCCAGGGCGAGTGACATTGGTAATGTATATATATATGTTTATTTATACTATTTTTGGGGTATGTATACGAGGGTGGATCCATCTGCTGCCAACTTGTCGTGGCAGGTGGATTAATTTTCAGTGGTAGAAAGGTTCGCCTTTCTGCGTTAGGTTTTCTCTGGCCTCGTTTTCGAGTGCAATTAGGTTTTCTGTAGCAGAATGGTTCGACCTTCTGCGTTAGGCTTTCTGGTGTCCTCGTTAAGGGTAGCGAGTGAAGGGTGGAAGGTTGGGAGATGGGAGATGTTAGAGTCTTGGTTGGAGGTGGAGTGGATGGTTACGATGAGGTAGCGGGTCTCTCGCCATCCGACCCCTCCATAGCGAGCAGAATCAATTTGACCAACGGTCTTCTGATCTGCCCTTTTTCGGTTACGAGGTCCACTACACGCACTCGGTTATCTTCGCCGGGGTGTACGTGGGTAACTCGACCGAGCCTCCATTCATTCGGAGTCAAGTTGTCTTCTTTGATGACAACAAGATCCCCCACCTTAATGTTTTGTTTCGGATGCTTCCACTTCACTCGTTTTTGAAGTTCGGATAAGTATTCCGCTTTCCCTCGCCTGCAGAAGTTGTTGCTTTGATATTGCGCAGGCCTGCGCCCTCTTTTCCTCCACGGAAGTATGGTATTATGGTATTCGTGTTCTTGTACTGGCCATTGTGAGTTGTCTTCTTGTAACCAAGAAGGTCCCTGCCACCCCAAAGAATTGTAAAACGACACTATATTTCTGGTTGGATTGGGTGCGTCCACACGCCCAGATAGTATCCAACCGAACACCGTTTCTTGAGCCAGAAGTGTACTTAGTACATTCTTTTTTAGTCCGTTCAGTATTAATTGCGGATATATATCTCCGCCAAGTATGAGATCTACTTCTTCATTAACGTAGAATCTCTTATCTGCCAAGACTAAGTCTGGGAATGCCTGCATAGTCGTTGCGTCGATATGGCAGGATGGCAGATTCAAAGTTAGTTTGGCTAGAATTAGCACAGAAGTTTTAAGGCTAAAGCAAGGGTCCACTGGTGAACGGAGTTCAATGTGGGAGGCCGCCTTGACTTGAGCCGACACAGCAATAGTGATACCCGAAACTTGGGCATGCATCCTTTTTGCTGGTAAATTGATTCGGCGTTTTAGTCGTTCTGTCATGAACGAGCATTCTGAGCCAGAATCTATCAGTGCTCTTGCTGGGAAGTCTGTACCATTATGATGAATGGTGACTCGAGCTGTCCCTAGCAGCACACCTGCACTTGAATGAACATGGCAGGATTTTACATTTCGGTAAGAATCCGAGCTTGAGTTTGAAACTTCCCGTCTCTGTTGTGCCTGTTGAGAAGTAGAGGCAGCATTATCAGCATTATACTGATGTAGAGACTCCGCATGCAGGAGCGTATGATGTCGAGAGTGGCATTTGTTGCAGTCGCACGAACTGCTGCACTTCGACACTGTGTGTCCTGGGGATAGGCAGTTTAGGCAGCCCTTGGTGGATTTAACGAAATCAATTCGCACCACCGGCGTTAATTTTAGAAAACGGGGGCAATTTCGCAATCTGTGGGAGTTTGATTTGCATTTTGTGCACAGTAACTTTATGACATTTGCTTGGTATGCACCAAGTCTTTTTGTAGGGGTTTCGTTGGCAGGTCGCGTAGATTGCGGTTTCTGCGCTTTCGAAGAAGCCCCTATGAACCCAGACACTGTTTCAAGTGTCTGGAAGCGGTTGGACAAAAATTTGTCCATATCCTCCCACTTGGATATTTCCACTTTATGGTCTATGCTTTGCTCCCATAGACCAAGCGTACTTTCCGGCAATTTCGTTGAACATAGGTACGTTATAATTGCGTCCCAGTTCGAAGTGTCAATATTATGACTTCGCAGGGATGAAAGGCAATTATTCATTTCCCGTTGCAATTTTTTAATTGCGCTACCACACTCACCCTCTACCTTTTTTAAGTTGAACAAAATTTGGAGTTGCGAGTTCACAAGTATACGTTTATTTTCGTATCTCTCGCATAAGTTTCTCCACGCGATATCGAATCCCTCATTTGTAAGCGGACATTTTTTGACAATATCTTTTGACTCACCTTGTGTTTTATTGTTGAGATGGAAAAGTTTCTCAACAGGTGTTAGGCGCTTATTCAAGATATAAATGGCAGTGAACATGTCACGAAATGTTGGCCATGACAAGTAATCGCCCTTGAAAACTTCAGTATCGCAAGGAGGCAGGCGGATACTGTGCTCAAATTCGGGCTTTTCTTCCGTTTTGGTATCAGCTTTTGTTAACGCCGCTTGTCGTGTAGCCATGTCTGACATGCAGCGTAAATAGATGGCGTATGCCTTTTTGTATTTTAATTTCACTGCTACTATGTCAGAAGCTTCCAACTTATTTGAGTTTAACAACTCATCTTGGGCCGTTCTCGTTTTCCTCCACATTGACTTCAAGTCCTCTTGTTGAAGGCCAAGAGTAAACTTGGTGTGGGCGGAATCATCTATTTCATTATAGTCAGCTTCGAATTCGCTGATCGTGTCAGCCAACCTAATGAAACTGTCCATATTTTCAATTTTGAGGAATTAGAATCAAAACAAAACTAGAAAAATAGTTTGAGGTACGAGAAATGCTCAATCGTACAATATAATTCTTAAAAAAGGGTAAAGGCCGTATGTACCCCAAACAAACCAATTCAATAATTTTTTCAATAAATTAACGCAGAGTCTTTAAAATCTTATTAAATTTTATTTATTTATTACAGACTTGGCCGTATCGTCTGAATAATTTGTTTAAGCTCGACAATAAATTCAAATTTATACTATTTGAACAACTCGCCACCCACACGCTATCGGGGATATGTTTATATATATACATGTATACGTGTATATATGTGCTGCCGCAATAACGAAAGTAAACAAAATAAACCACAAGTAAAGTGCGCGGTGTATCAAAACGAGCGAATAAGTGAATATTTAAGTGGATATTTTGTGCGAATAAATGAAAATTTAACTAAAAAACTAAGTGACTTTATTTAATAAAACTAACTAGCCTTCGGTTGAATTGCTGTGCGTGTTTATCGCTAAAAAAGTGGAAAACTGAGACGAAACGAACAACCGAAAGGCTACGTGAATTTAATGTGAAAGTGAGGTTATGTTACCTCAGCAATTGCAATGTTAATTATTTTGAAAAATTTTAAATAATGCACTCACTAAACAAATTCACTTTTCGCACTTATGTTTTGAGCACACGCGCGGGCGACACTTTTTAAATATAAATATTTGTGGCAATTCGTTTAACAAAAACAGCAACACCAAAAAACAAGTGGCAAGAAATATACAACTTACGTGCTTTGATATGGTGATCGGCAGAGTTTGTTGTATGTATGTGTTATTGTTGTGGTAGCTTCCTTGCGGCAGTGGTTATTTGGCTGTGTGTGGCTGAGTGTATTTATCCAACGTTGAAAGTTAGTAAAATTAAATATTTGTGCTGAGATGTTGAAATCTTCGATGTTGTTGTTGTGGACTGTATAGGCTGTATCCGTTTCTCGGTGAGATGGACCATGAACAAATCGGCTGTGGTGCTTACCTGGAGCGGCCGTGGCTCGAAAGCACCGCGGTGGAATTGGGATTTGAAAAGAAATGAAGAAGAACGAGAATTCTCTTTATAAATATTGGCCGTTTATTGAATTAAAAGATTTTAGTTTAACACTGAAGTTTTACCTTAACGTTGGCGGTGAAAATCCTGGGGTGGCCGTGAGGTGTTGACTCGATGACGATCGCTGGAAAAGTAGACGGTTGGCCAGTCGCAGACAACCGTTGAACCCCAAATTTCAGCCTCCGGTTTAGGGTGGCGCATTTTTTTAGACTTTAGGCATCGGGCCTAAACACTTATGGTTGTTGTGTTTGAATTTCAATAATAAATAAATAAAATAACTAAATAGGGATGCGTGGTATCAAAACATCCTCCCCTTTATATTTTCCTCTCAATATGGTGGCTTCGATTACATTTGCCATGACCTTTTTGACTACCAAACATGTACCATTACAAAGTCGTGGCGGACTAAAATTCGACAGGGTAATTAACAACATCATCTTGATTCATGACAGTGTCTATCGATTTATAAGTCACGATTTCCCCCGGAATTGTATTCATAATAGTCGCATTCAGGCCCGAAACATCTGTACTTTTGGCAGCTAAAATCGCTCTTTCACTTAACCAATCCTGGTTTGTGTAGTTATGCTCAATGCTGGGAAATACTTTTGTAACCAATTCTAGCTTTGATTGTGTTAAATACCAAACACCATCTGGAAGCGTAATAATTCCAGTGATAGGATCAGCAAAAATTGTGCCATTTCCAATATCTAAGAACTGCTTTGAAAAACATGTCGCTGATGGATCTTTTTGCAATTGAACACATATATTTTCGGTAAGCGTAAGTTTTTGAACATATCTACATAAATATGAGGCTTTCAAGCATGCATTCAACTCATCGGCCATAGTAGATCGGGGAATAACAGGCAATGTTTGACGAAAATCACCGGGCAATAGAATCAACACACCACCAAACAAATCTTGCGTGTTGCGCAAGTCTTTCATAGTCGTATCTAAGGCCTCCAGTGATTTTTTATGAGCCATTGTGCATTCATCCCACACAATTAACTTACATTGCTGTAAAGAAGTCTTCGATATATTGCAAGTGGGATTTTCGATCAATTGTATGTTCAATGGCAATTTGAATGCTGAATGTGATGTACGACCACCATCTAATAATGTAGCAGCGATTCCAGATGATGCCAGTGCCAAAGCTATATTATTTTGTTACCTAATTGAGGAGTTGCGTGCAAAAAGGGCACTTCTATGAAAAGTATGTTTTGAGATATTCGTGTTTTAAACTTTTGAAGCATTGTAACTTTTTAGTTGTTGTAGTATATAGAAAAAGATATTGCTATTATTGTTATCTAGTGTATTATCTCTTACCTTGGTAAAGTTACAAAAGTGACACTTCACATCGTTAGCCAAAAACGATGAAATAAATCGGTGATTAATGTGCCCTTTTTGCATATAACCAGGAAAGCGAAGGATGCATCTTGTTTTAACTTCATAAAAACGTGTATTCTGTAAATATTAATCATTTTTTATTCCAAGCGGACTTTTATTACGTAACCTAGTACACATATTTACATACCTAAACGCATTATGGAGCTGTACGGAAAATTAAATGGCGTCGAGATGATATTGAACTAATATATCGTTCACGGGTAGTTATTTCCGTAAAAGACCAAGAATTGGGTCAGGGTCCAAAGAAATAAGCTTATCGTTAACAATACCAAGAATTTAAAGCAAAAATACATTCATATATAATAAGGCATTTTTATACCTTTCATGAACATGAAATGGTATTATAACTTTGGTCCGATGTTTGTAAGTATGAGAAGAAGAAGAGATAGACCCACTATTAAGCATACCGAAATGATCAGGGCGACGAGCTGAGTTGATTTAGCTATGCCCGTCTGTCCGTCTGTCTGTTTGAACGCAAACTAGTCCCTCAATTTTAGAGATATCTCGATGAAATTTGGTATAGAGCCGTTATTTTGCATGGGATTAATCATTTGTCGGAACCAGCAAGATCGGACCGATACAACGCATAGCTCCCATACAATCGATTGTTTCGATAAACGGGTTTTGGCCTATAACTCTTGCAATTAAAAAGCTAGAAGCACGAAATTTTGCAGGTTTAGTACATATTATATGCGTAACATGTGTAGTGAAAATGATTCATATCGGACCAACGTAACATATAGCTCCCATATAATCGATAGTTTCGATAAATGGGTTTTGGGCTATAAATTTTGCAGTTAAAAGAATAGGAACGTAAAATTTTGTATGTTTGGTACTTATTATATATGTGATGTGTGTAGTGAAAATCATACAGATCGGACCAACATTACATATAGCTCCTATATAATCGATTGCTCCGATAAATGTGGTTTGGGCTACATCTGTATTTTTAAATTAACAGTTTTGAAGAGTTTGTACCAAATGTAAGTAAGGATCGGACGCTCAAAACAGTTACGCATATTCATGAAAGGTGTAAAGCCTTCGGCACAGCCGAAGACAGCCCTTTCCTTACTTGTTTTGTTTGCTAAAGAACAAATTATTTTTATTTTATACAATATTTTTAATAATCCAAATCACTATTACTACCTTCTATTCTTATACCAGTCCGAAACTGTTTTTTCCAAATACATATTGCATTAAATCTTTTAGATCATTAATTTTTTCTGGATTAATTGTTGCGAATGTCATACAGACATCAAATTAACTTCTAATTTTTCTTCTTTTTTTGTCTTCCCAAGGCTAAAGGAACAATAGCATTCATTATAGATTTCACCAGCTAATATTATTCCTGAAGAGGTATAATTGAGAATGCAATACGTTCTTAATTTAAAGTTGTTTTTCGTTTTGCGAAAAAAGTTGTTAAGCTCTTGGTTCCAACTTTTGATATATACTGCTGCCTCGATAACTAGAAAAGGTGATGGATTTTTTCAGCATTCGCGCATGATTAATAACTTATTGTACTAAAATTTAAACCGATACAAAGCTATATATTTGCTTCAAAAAAATCTAAGAATTCTCCGAAAAAACTTAAAAATTTTGATAAAAATTCATCGAATTTTGCATACACTTTTAAAAAATGTGAAATACATTTTTTATAAAAAACTAGTTGAAATAGTTTTGCTGAAGCAGAAATTGGTGAAAAATGCAATAAAATGGATGCATTTATAGCTATTTCGGGTAGTGTATAAGAAAAACACTGTACGAGCAACAAATCATAATTTTGGAAAAAAAATAACAAGTACTCATGTATGTATACATAGCTCAACATTTTTTGATGTTGCTAAGCCAGTTTAAGAGATACCAAATCCATATTTGGAGGGGATAGAAAACATAGATTATTCTTTCTAATTAGCCGTTTTACGCAAAAAGGGCACATGTCACCTTGTGCCCTTTTTGCCCTTTTTGCACGCAACTCCTCAATTGTTGCCAAAATCAATGAAATTAAAAATGTTTTTCCCGTACCTCCCGCTGTCATACACATGCCTTTGTTGTTGATTAAGTTTTGGCAAATTTGTTGCTATTAATGTATCGAGTTCATTCCGATCATACTGTCTTTCACGAACCAATTCTTTGTTAAATGCATCATGTATTGCTCGATTAGGTGCAATCAAACCCAATTGTGCCAATGTTTTATTTCCGATTACCAAAGTCATATCTTCAATTAAATGTATAAATGGAAAGACCGCTAAAATTCACCTTGACCATAAGGAATTTCTTGAACCTTACGGATATGTATTTCCTAGTGCATATTGTGAACTGCATATTTTTCTATCACCGTACACACATTTTAGGCTTTCTTTTTATATATAGACTAGCAGACCCGGCAGACGTTGTTCTGCCTGACCAGTGACTTCCCTAGAAATACATTTTCAAATATTTTTCTATTAATTTTTAACATTCCATTTATTGCAGTGCTTTAGGATATACAATGTTTCTGGCTTTAAAGTCTTTGGTATAAACAAATGGGTATGAACTCAATGGGTATGACAAAAACCATTATGCGCTGCTGAGCAGATGTATAGTTAGTACTTATTTAATTATATCCTATATCTACCTATAATACTCTGGATATGTACGAACGGCAATAACAAACAAAAAAAATTAAGTGCTTTGATTAAGATTTAAGAACGTTAAAATGTCACTAAAGCAAATACATTCAGGGATATAACGAATTGAAATATTACTTAGCTTGTGGTCCTGGAACTGCCCACTTTTCGAAAGAATTTACAAATGTATGTATGTCGTACCCAACGAAGATTTTAACGTATTGGAAAAGTTTAAAACAGATCAACCGTAAACTTTGGACATTATTGAAGTACAAATAAAGTACTGAATACAAAAAATGTAGGCGTGGCACCGCCTACTTTTCTCAAATTATATAATTGTTAACCAAGGGACACACATATCCAAAAATCATTAGTTTAGACCAAATATATTCAAAGGTATGATGATTTAAATTTTATATAGCTTGGGGGCGTGGCACCGCCCACTTTTCCAAAAATTAATATAGCCTAAATCGTACACAACAATCTTCTGAGCCAATCTGGAAAGTTTAGAAGAGATCGACCATAAACTTTGGACATTATTGAAGTGCAAACAAAGCACAAAATATGTGGGCGTGGCACCGCCCACTTTTCCAAAATTACATAAATCTTGACCAAAGGACACACATATCCAAAAATCATTAATTTAGACCAAATATGTTCAGAGTTATGAAGAATTTAAATTTTATATAGCCTGGGGGCGTGGCACCGCCTACTTTTCCAAAATTGATATAGCCTGAATCGTAACCAACAATTTTCTGAACCAATCTGGAAAGTTTAAAAGAGATCCACCAAAAACTTTGGACATGATTGTAGTACAAACAAAACACAAAAAATGTGGGCGTGGTACCGCCCACTTTTCCAAAATTACATAAATCTTGACCAAAGGACACACATATCCAAAAATCATTAATTTGGACCAAATATGTTCAGAGTTATGAAGAATTGTAGTTTTATATAGCCTGGGGGCGTGGCACCGCCCACTTTTCCAAAAATTAATATAGCCTATGCTTTAACCCATGATCCCAAGAATACACTGTGAAAATTGCATAAAAATCGGTTGAGTACTTTGGACGCCTATAAAGGACACACAGACACACATTCATTTTTATTTTTAAGATATAGGCATTTGGTTCACATTTTTTGTTATGTCTCGTAAACGGGTTGAGATATCGCAATAACATGGACATCATTTTAAAAGACTCGTCAGTAGCTTCAATTTGACATCTTTATTTTGGAAGGCAAATCGGCGTCAACTTTTAGTGGATATCGCAAGACCCCAATGACCTACATACATATATATTTCAAATGCATCCTTATATGTTGATTAGACCTGGATTGAGGCAACGGTGCAAAGTGAGATTTGTTTTATGCAGTGCTTTCTGTGTGACGTACGGAAACGTTTAAAGTGATGCGCCGCTATCTTGTGGAAAATGATAAAAGACCTCTTCATTTCAAAGGTCATACCACATGCATTTTTGCATCGATTTTAACCAAACCTTCAATACAATCACCACAAAAGACAAACGCATCTCATATATAAATTGCAAAAATATCTGTTGTCACATCTCTTCAAACACTCCGTACCAATGAACACACATTTTAGGCTCCTTTTTTATATATATAGATATATCTTGTCTCATTTTATACGTTCCGAGCAAGACAAATTCAAAAATTAATTCGATGGCACCTTTTTGCACACCTCTTGGTCTGTGGGAAATGCAAAATTCCTAAGAAGCTTCTCAAAATGCCTATATTTTGTTTGCACCATACTGGCATCATTGGAGAGTGTTATAAAAAATGACCACTTTTTGAGCGCTCTCAGAGAGCGCGAAGTTTCGTATCTAGTCATCTTTGGTGATAGGCGGCCCATGGCTCACTAAGCTGCGCAAGAGCGAGAGCTAGCAACACAAATCCAAAACAATTAAGGAAAGGGCTGTCTTATGAATACGCATAATATTTTTAAGTGTCCGATCCTTATTTACAATTGGTACAAACTCTTCAGAACTGTTAATTTAAAGCCCAAACCAAATTTATCGGAACAATCGATTGTATGGGAGCTATATATTATGTTGATTTCCACTGTATACGTTGCATATATAATGCGTACCAAACCTGCATAATTTTACGTTTCTAGCTTTTTAATTATAAGACTTATAGGCCAAAACCCGTTTATCGGAACAATCAATTGTATGGGAGCTATGCCTTGTATCGGTCCGATCTTTCTGGCTCCGACAAATGATTAATCCTATGCAAAATGACGCCTGCTTGGTTAAATCAACTCAGCTCGTCGCCCTGATCATTTCGGTTTACTTAATGGTGGGTCTATCTCTTCTTCTTCTCATACTTACAAACATCGGACCAAAGTTATAATACCATTTCATGTTCATGAAAGGTATAAACATGATCAGTTGCTATCAAACTTTAATACGAGTAAGAACGTTGTCGTTTATGCGTATGTATTTTTGATTGATATATCCCTGTATTTAATTAAAATTTAATGTAGAGTAGGAAATGCGATTTTTGTTCGCAGAAAGTTTAGAGGGATGCATTAAGTCTTTCAATTTGGAAAGGCACTACAGATCCTGTCACAAGGAACCAGAAAATTTATTAGACGGAGACAGGGAGGATAAGTGTTAGAGAACTCCGATACTCCTTAAGGAGTACTCTATGGAGTGTGGAACGGAGTAGTTCGGTTTTTTGCAGGGTATGAGCAAATTTGTATAATTGTGCTCGCCTATATGTGTGACACACACATTCACGAAATAAATTGTTTGCATGTATGAGAATGCCGACCACTGGTTTAGACATTTAAAACTTGCAAACAAACTCAATAGTTTACACATTTAAAATTATGTAGTAAGATTTATTACTTTAATACAAATTTATTTAATTAATACTTACCAAGAGTTTGCTTTCCGTTCACTGTGCGCCCGTTTAATTCGTAGTTGCTATATTGCTGTTCAAAACACCGAGTTTTCTCAGTAAAACGATCAACGCTAACCTTATCCCACCATCTATGCATGTTACCAAATTTGTCGTATTCTCGACCTTGGTCATCAAATGCATGCGTAAGTTCGTGCCCCATTACTACACCCATTGCCCCGAAATTAAGACTTTTTGGATTGTTAGTGTCAAAGAAAGGCAGTTGTAATATACCAGCCGGAAACACAATTTGATTTTTTGTAGGTGTATAGTAGGCGTTCACCATTTGAGGTGTCATGCCCCAATGATTTTTGTTGACTAACTGATCCAATTTTTCTAAGTTGGTTTTTAAATTGTATTTAGCTAATTGAATATTATTTTCAAAATATTCATTGGGTAAAATTTCCAAACCGTAATACTTTTCATCTAATTCCTCTGGGTTAAGAATATAAGTGGGGAATCCAATCATATCCGTTATACCATTAGCTTTTTCAATTGCATGCTCACGTGTATGATTGTCCATCCAAGTTAATTTTTTCAGATTCTCCTTAAACGCCTCTCGGATTTCGCTTACCATGTGTTCAGCTTGTGGTTTCGATTCACCCCGGAAAGCGTGGCGGACAAAAATAGCACCCACTGCAAAGCCAATAATGTTATTTGTGTCTGCGACACAATAGCGCCAAACCTCTTCTCCGCCATCCGAACCCATTAACGGCTTGCGTACACTTCTATATGCATCTCGAAAAGGTTTTGATAAACATGATGTCAAGGTCCGTATAGCTTGCCATACCAAATAGTTGTTCAATGCTCTAGGTTAAGAGAAACATAAACTTTTAGTATTTTCTTTGTTCTAGTAAGAATGTTTTATATTTTGATATGTGTTCGATAGTTATATTTTTTATTAATACCATACAAAATGCTAACGTTTAAAGCAATATAGCTATGAGTCGAGCTTAGTGAGTGAAGTGACAGGAAGCTGCAAGTAAAGGGGTGTGCCAGTTCGGCTAGTCGGGGAGAATGAAGGGGACATAGGGTGCCCCTTCGCGAGGCGGTCGAGACTAGTGCATTCGCCCACTCGTCCAGCTCCTCGAATCTCGGCCATGCCCATGTCAGCGCGGATGGAGCCCACGCTGGAGTTCGAACTCAGAGAAGACGACGACCAGGCGTTTCACTCGCTAGGAAGGCTCATCGGAGAGCTTAAGGAGGTTATTGGAAGTGGAAAACCTTCCATTGACCAAAACCTTAAATACAGGGTTCGCATTTGCACGCACGCACACGGCACACACACGCGTGCAAAAAAATGTTCACAAAGTTTATTGCTCATGCACATGAGCAGTGCTTTAAAAAAAATTACTAAGCACACAGCACGTGTGTGTGCAGATTGAAACAAAGCACTTGCACTAGTGTGTGTTTTGTATTGAAAATATAAAGGCACATACTCATGAGTGTGTTTTTTTATTTTATTTGCTCTCCAATTTGTCCATTGATTTTTAAAATGGTAGAAAAAAATGTGTGTGTTTTGTTTTTGAAATAGAAACGTGCGTGTACAACTGAAAGTTTTTTCTACACACAGCACGAGAGTTCGTGCATAAATGAGAGAAAATGCTCTCCTGGTGGCACACCTTCGCCATAAAAACAGCCGAGGAAACAAAAGGATGAGCAAAAACCAGCATCTAAGTACTCTGACGTAGCAGCAGCTAAGGTCTCGAAAACAACAGAACCACCAGGGCAAGGAGCGGCATGGCGATCGGCCCAGAAGAAACGCCCGAAACCCAAGGCTGCCCGACCCGACGCCATCGTCATTAAAACGACAGGAGAGTGCTCGTATGCCGATATCCTAAAGGCTGTAAAAACCAAGCAGACTCTTAAAGAGATGAGTACTATGGTTCGCATAATCCATAAGACTACGAAAGGTGAGTTACTGTTTCAGCTCACCAAGCAGGCAGAGGGCAACACCGCTAAGCTGCAAATGGCAGCAGGGCAGGCATTGTCTGGTAAGCCGAAGTCAATTCGCCAAAGTGCATTCTGTACATTGAAAGGGGAGTCAATCCCACCGATCATGCTACCGGGGGAAACAACTGTCCGGTATACAGGGAGGCGGTCCAGAAACTTAGACCGTTATGAGATAGCTCCAACTCAATCTCAACCACTGCGCAAGACCTATTGTCGCAAACTATAAGGGACCCAAATATCGACGTAGCATTGATAAGCGAGCCATACAGGGACACGTTTGTAAATCGGCTACCCGATTTATGTGGCAAGGCAGCAATGTGGTCTTGCGGAGAAAACCGGATTTACATAGAGCCCGTTCCTAAATAAAGAGGTTTTGTGTGTGGCAGGATAGGAGATATCTTCGTATATAGCTGCTACAGACCACCTAGCAGCTCGTTAGAAGCTTTAACGCATGGTATGTTGAATGGGGCTCACAGCGAACTTCTCCTCAAAGCATTCGCTTGCTTGGATGCAGCGCTCCTTAATGAAAGTGTGCAACATACATTTTCCAGAAATGGCTTCGGTTCCATAGTCGACATTACGTTCGTAAGTGCAAATATGTTCAGGATGTGCGAGTGGAAGATTAGTGAGTGATATACTCAAAGCGATCACTCGTTATTCAAAGTAGATATCAAGGAAGACGGTGGAAGGACTACCTTCCAACCCCGACTCCTCACGGAAGTTTGGTTCGACCCCAATGTTTTCAAGGCAATGCTGCCACCATCTGAACTCTATAGCCACTAAAGTAATGGCTTACATCAAAGAGCATGCGACGCATCGATGACCAGAAAGACCATACGGAAACAGAAAAGCACGGCGTATTGGTGGAACGACAGCATACAAACGCTACGCAGAGAATGAATTCAGGCTAGGCGCTTCCAAAGATCACGACATAGGCCAACCTTTTTAGAGTACATAGCTGCCGAGGCTGAAAACGACGAGGCTGAAAACGACCCATGGGGTACGGCTTACAAATTGGTCTTGAAAAAGTTGAAAACCAAACGCGAAGCCATACCAACATGCGTGGTCGAAACTCTCTTTCCCACGCAATGACTTTAATGAAGTGACGGTTAAAAGACTAGATGAAAACAAGTCTCCTATTTGAGACTGCGTGCCCAACAAAGGACTGAAGGTGGCGGTTGATCGAGTAATCTGGAATCGTATGGAAAAAGAAATAGAAGAGGTGTGTAGCATATCTGATGTAAAGTGAGCACCCGGTATAAATAATCAAAGCCGTTGGGTGCCGAATTATGAATGAATTCTTTATTATAATATTCAGGCTTATTTATAGTAAATTAATCTAAACATTTCATTATACATATTTACTCTAATTCTTACATAGCTAAGCCTAAAATAAGGCATGAAGCCCAACGCATGCTCACACATATGCACGTATTTACTTATGTGCATAGCGCTAAGCTGCTTCAACGCTTTGGTCGTGGGAAAGTGTCGCAGCAGAGAAATACATAGCGTCAGCAATTACTTAGTTGCAGTTTGTTTACGTTTGCGACCAAGTAACTTAGACGGCGCTCGTGCTGCGTATTTTGTATGTAGATATGTATTCATATAGGACACACTACACCTCCTTTCCTAAAAAGAATCGTTTATATACATGTTTATATGAACGATTCTATTTCATTTAATAGGTTTGAGTTTTATAGCTCGTCTTTTACAATTAATGAGCGACCGATCTTATTTCACTTAATAGCTCTGGCGCGTTGGACTTTTTGACTTTTCGTTTTATTTTTATATATGCTGTGTTTACTTTTTGTTACAAAGTTTTGGTTGCGTTTACTTTATTTTCAAGTTTTTTTGTTTATATGTTTCTTTATTTATGCGCTACATTTTTCTTAAGTGTTTAGTTAAATTGAGAGTAATGACACGATTTTATTTTAATAAGTTTGTATTTGCATACAATTAATTTCTGAATTTATGGGTTTATGTGTCAGTGTACAATAAAAATTTATGTGTAAACATTTGAGTTAAAATGCAGTGTATTTATTCTAAAAGTTTAAGTATATTCTTATGAATTAAAATTTTCTTATTCTCATCGCTTATAATATACTTATTATTTCTGTCCACGCTTTCTAGTTAATAAGGAATTAGAGTAAAATTATTATTATTCTCAATATTGTCTACCTTATAGGGCCCTTTATACCTATTGTCTAACTTATGACCTGCTTCATTTTTTACTAATACTAAATCTCCTATATTTATCTCCTTATAATGTATTTTCCTATCGTAACTAATTTTTTGTTTTTCCTTAGATTCTTGTACTAACTTTCTCGCTTTTTGTTGTGCTACCTGTAACCTATATTTAATTTCCTTATCATAAGCCTCATGATTATATACTGGGCTAATTACATTTTCTTTTAAAAATTCGTAAGTCATCGGTGTCTTTCCAAAAACTAGTTCAAAAGGACAATAGCCATGAACTGTTGAAGGTGTTGTATTGTAACAATACGAAAAAAATTAAGGTATTCATCCCAATCGCCTTTGTCAATGGATATGTAAGAACGCACATATTCATTGAATGTTCTATGACTGCGTTCAACAGTACCTAAAGTTTGATGATGGTAGGGTGTTGATGTTTTATGCTCTATTTTTAAGAGTTTGCACAATTCCTCAAACAAACTATTTTTGTATTCGGTTCCCATATCCGTTATAATTGTTTTCATACAACCATAAATCAGAATGAAATGCTCAAATACAGCCTTAGCAACTGCTACAGCATGTTTGCTTTGAACGGGTACTGTAACCAAGTATTTGGTTACGTCACATATGATAGTAACCGCATATTCATTTCCATTCATCGATTTTGGTAATGGCCCTATTGTGTCTATCTGTACTATATCGAAAGCCTTTGGTGGCGTCTCCGTTATAGTCATTCGTTCTTTTATATGTTTGTTAGTTTTATTTTTGCTGCAGTGAATGCAATTTTTAACATATTTTTTTATGTAATTTTTCATATTATTCCAGTAATACTTTTGTCTTATTTTATTTAACGTACGATTTATTCCTGGGTGGCCACCAAAAACAGGATCGTCGTGATACTTTTGAAGAATCGTTTTAATATTTTCTTTTTCTGTCACATGCATAGCCTCCGGAGTCAATGCAATTGTTAAATTTTTGAGAACTTTGGTACCAATTTCTTTAAATGTGTCTACCCGGGTATAATTTTCCATAAACAATTTGTCTCCTAGGGACAACTGTATTTTTACAATTCCCAAATTGCCGGCTTCCGTCATAAGCCTGGCA
The DNA here is from genome assembly GCA_951509765.1 of Sphenella marginata. Classification (NCBI taxonomy): domain Eukaryota; kingdom Metazoa; phylum Arthropoda; class Insecta; order Diptera; family Tephritidae; genus Sphenella; species Sphenella marginata. The sequence goes on from OX608078.1 coordinate 10,356,434, forward strand.
AAGAATTGAGCTAAGTCAATCTTCGCCTCAACAATTAGGTTTTTCATATTAATTTCACTACAAATTTTCTTTCCTTTTCTGAAACATAATTTCGGAGGATCGAAAACGAGCTGGACTAGTCTCTTTACTTCACATTTATTCAGCGCTTCATAAATTATTGGGTTCTCTTTGTGACTTTTTATTTCTTCATTTTTACTACTGGAATTTTTATTATCATTATAGTTTTTATTAGTTTCTGATCTAGTCGTAACTTTCAATATCTTACACGCTTCTACTGAAATTTCTTTAAGACCTTTAATATCTATGCGTGACAGTGCGTCTGCTACATAATTTTGTTTTCCTGCTATATACTCCACCTCGAAGTCATATTCTTCCAAATCCAGTCTGATTCTAGTTAATTTTGATGATGGGTTTTTCATTGAAAATAGGAATGTTAAAGGTCTATGGTCTGTTTTGACTAAAAATTTTCTACCATAAACGTATGGTCTAAAATATGTTATGGCCCAATGAATGGCCGCTAATTCTTTCTCAATTGTTGCCTTATTTGTTTCTCCTTTTGTAAATGATCTTGATGCATATGCAATTGGCAATTGTTTGCCTTCATACTCTTGGCTTAGTACCGCTCCGCAAGCATAACCACTTGCGTCAGTTGTTATACAAAATTGTTTATTGAAATCTGGGTATTGTAAGATATTAGGGCTTATTAACGCAGCCTTCAAATAGTCAAAGGATTTTTTACAATCCTCCGTCCAGTCGAAAACCACATTTTTCTTGCAAAGCCTTGTTATTATCCTAGAATATTCTGCAAAGTTTGGGATAAATCTTCTGTAATAATTGCAAAATGCGACGAATCGTTTCGCCTCATCCGCATTTTTAGGGGTTGGATAATTTTTAATAGTTTCAAATTTACTGGGGTCTGGCAAAATTCCTTTGCTTGTACATTTAAGACCAAGGTATGTTACTTCTTGATTGAAAAATAGGCATTTATCAGGATGCAATTTTAAATTGTACTTCCTACAAGTTTCGAATACATCCCGCAAATTTTTAATCATATGTTTTTCGGAGCATCCTAATACGACTAAATCGTCCATGTATAGAAATGCTTGTGAAGGGTTTAAGCCTGAGAATGCCAATGTCATCATTCTCTGAAATGAATTTGGAGTAACTTTAAGACCATAATGCAATCTTTTGAATCGGTAAGTGCCATTATCTGCTGTAAAGGATGTTATATCTCTTGATTCTGAACTGAGTTCTATTTGATGAAAACCGGACATTAAGTCCAAACACGAAAAATATTTAGCTCTTCCTAATTGATCCAATATGTCATCAATTCTTGGTAACGGGAATTTATCTGCAGTTAATTTTTTATTAACTTGTCTGTAGTCGACAACCATTCTCCATCTTTTTTCTTGATTATTAGGAAGTGATTTTTTGGGTACTAGTAAAATTGGACTATTAAATTCTGACATTGAAGGTTCTATTATATCGTCTTTAATTAACTTAGTGCATTAAGTGATTCATGGGCAAAGTGTGGAAAATTTTTATTTAATCTTTCTAATTTTTCTTTATCGTTGGACTCATTTTCTATTTTATTATCTTTAATTATTGTATAATTATTCAAATTTTCTGTCTTTATATCATAAAATGTTGCATTTTTATCTGTTGTATTTATAATTCTAATAAATGTTTGGTGTGAATCTGCTAAGGTATTTGCAATAAATATACCTTCAGATAATTCTTGTTGTGGAATTAGTAATTCTGAATATTGATTATTTTTAACTTTAATTTGTCTCACTACTTCTGATCTTGCTGGTATTGAAATACTATTAATTGTTGGGTTGCTAGTCATCTGAATTATTATGTTTTCTGGGTAATCATACGGTCTTAGTATTAGAGTGTCTCCATCTTTGTTGTAATCTAAAATGCAATTATATTTTTGTTGAAATGGAATCATTCAGAGTAGTTTTGGAAGATATGTAGCTATTTAGGTGTAAATTGAAAACATATAATTTTTTATTTATTGAGGTGGAGTTTGTTGGTTTTCCTGCTGCGTAGCAGTTCGGACATTTCTAGTATTATTGCGAGTATTTCCTCGCGATCCGAAACTTCGACCGGATCTTTGGTTATTTGATCGGTTATTATTGTTATTATTGTTGTTATTGCCGTAATTGTTGAATGTACGCCTTTGATTTCCTCTATAACTATTGTTTTGGTAATTCCTGCGGAAGTTACCTCGGAAATGATTTTGTTGGCGAATATGCAAAAGCGAATTAGGACTTCCAGTTACTTCTGTGCAACTGTTAGTGAATTTTGATATGGCTTCGTTCATTGTGGTCAACGTTCCAGCCTGCATTATAGTTTTTACTTTATCATTGGAGCAATTTTTACACATAGCTTTTACAGCTGACTGTGTAGCATACTTGGTTGCCAACTCAGATATGTATGCTCCTTCTAATGATTTTGTGAGCTTTTCAATCTCAGAAGTATATTGATTTGCAGTTTTACTGCGTTGTTGGATGTTCAGGAGTTTTGCTGACAAAACTTCGACTGATTCACCCTTAACTTTTAACTTTAATCTTTGTTTTATTTCCTGAATGGTAGATTCAGTACTTATAATGTTTCTAGCTGTTCCTCTGAGTTTAGTCTTAATCATAGATACTGCGATAGCCTCGTGACTATCCTTGATTTGTTCCAGGATATCAAGGGCATCCAGAAAACTGGATAGATTTTCTGATTTCCCATCGAAATCTGGTAAGATCGATGATGCAGTTTTAATAAATTCTATGTTTGTCATTGGCGTCTTGATGCTTTCTGTTTGTGGTTGAGCTTCAGGCAATAGGGTTGCAAAATTAATTTCTATTTCCCCTTCAAATGACGTTGGGACCGTTGTTTCAACGTTGTATCTACTCAATAGGGCACTAATTTGTCCCTGACATTGGAAAAAATTTGTAGTGCCTCTAGCTTGTGGTTAGTTGTTAACTTGCTATGCACCTTTTGTGTGGTTTTTCCTATATTGTTCAATGTTTTAAAATAGTCACCCTTTGTATGTATATACTTTTATTAAGACACTTATAAGACTTTTACGCCAAAGTCTTTTCTTCTACGAGGGTATTCAGAATGGTTTCAAATTTGTCCATTGGGATATATACATATATAGTTTTATCTGGTTTAGACCTTATCTAGACCATCTGCTCGGCTCAAGTATTTTTTCTTTAAAAATTTGTTGTGAGCAGAGTATAATTTCAAGAATAAATTCAGACAAGTTGAAATTGTTAATATTATTAACAAGATTTTTATAAATTCCAATGCTTCAGTGTGGTCAACTACTTAAATGGAATTGATCACATTTGTATTAGGCTCTTCCAGTTTCGATTCGTGGCCTCCCATTGAGAAAAACAAGAAAATACAACAAATGAAAACAAATAAATTTTTTCTCCTTTTTTCTTTATTTTCCTTATTTAACCCTTTTTCCTTTCTTATAATTGCATATCTTATCTTAATGTGGGTCCGTTCGTCCCATAAATTTGACCTCGAACCTATATTTTTCTTCAGGAGTGGTCAATAATTGTTCTAATGCGTTTTCTAATCTTGGTTCTTCAGGCATTTCGATTAGTGCCCACCATTTCCTAAGCCAAACTAGATCTATTTCTGCCTGCTTATAAGCTTCTATTTTTCTTAATTTTCTAATTGCCTTTTGCGTGCTTTCTGATTCCAAGTTATCAACGATACTGTTGATAGCCTCGTAATTAAGGTTATCTGGTAAGGCGTTCTCCATAAAAAGATCTTATTATTAAATTCCCAAAAAAAAATAAAAAAAAATTCTTTAAGCACTGTTAAGAATTTGCCCAATTTCGTTTTTTAAACGGATTCTTGTCTCCGTATCTGTGGTCAAATTAATTTTTTGGTATAGAATGGCTACCGCTTTCCTAACGTTAAATCTTTTTCCCCCTCTCTTCCTTTTGCCTATAGCTATCTTTGGGATTACTGGTTCCTCTATTCTTGGGGGCTTAATTCTATTCCTATATTCTTCTATTGTAATTGCCTTAGGGCCCTGTTTAATTATTTCTACTACTTCTTTTTTTTCTGTTTTAGCTACCTCTTGCGTTTTTATTTCTAACTCTACCTTACTTTCTTCTTCTTCTATTAATTTGCTGTAACGCAAGAATATCGCGTCAAATTCTGCCTGTCTTATAATATCCTCGTTCATTGAGAGAGAAAAAACAATTAAGAGACAGAGGAAAAAAAAAAAATCTTATCTTTAATAGCAAAAATTTTACTTTTTGCCCGTAGTGGCAGCAGCCGTTAGGTTGCTTTATGCTTTTAAAAAGACATTTAAAGTGAATACTTAAACTATCTGCTTGGTCCTTGGTATCTGTATGCCGCCCCTTTGAGATGTTGCTGAGGTGCTGCTCCTTGGGATTTATTTATATTCCACTTTTTATGCCGCCCTTTGAGATGTTGCTGAGGTGCTGCTCCTTGGGATTTATTGATATTCCACTTTTTATGCCGCCCTTTGAGATGTTGCTGAGGTGCTGCTCCTTGGGATTTATTTATATTCCACTTTTTATGCCGCCCTTATGTCTTGGCCAGTTGTTTGCATTTCATGACCAACATCCTTGTTCATCAGTGTCACCACCGCCGCCTTGTTTTCTATTACGCCTTGGACAATTGTTGCTCGGCGGACCCTGTTGTTGCTTTTATTTTCGTTATTATTCCTTGGTCTGCCTTTGGTCAGTAGCTATTGGTAAAGGTTTTAAAAGAAAAAAACGGAGGTCTGCCTATATTTCAAGCAGCAGACAAGGATGTTGGAAGGAGACTGCCAATTTAGTTTCGGCAGCTTAAGGTTATCGGCAGGATCGCCATGTAAAGTGAGCACCCGGTATAAATAATCAAAGCCGTTGGGTGCCGAATTATGAATGAATTCTTTATTATAATATTCAGGCTTATTTATAGTAAATTAATCTAAACATTTCATTATACATATTTACTGTAATTCTTACATAGCTAAGTCTAACATAAGGCATGAAGCCCAACGCACGCTCACACATATGCACGTATTTATATACATATGTGTATAGTGCTGAGCTACCCTGTAAAAAACGTTGGAGTATGGGAGTACTCCAACATTTAACCTCATTCATACAAAAAGGTGGTCCAATTTATAAGCCCATGTCCGGTGATTGGATCACCTAATCCATATCGGAGCACCCTGCTGAATAGTCTATGGAACACCTACGTGAGAGTACTTTGAAAATGCTGGCAAAATATTACTCTATAGAGTACTTTGCAGTAAAGCGAGAGAGGGAGTATGTGTTCTTTTTGAGGACCACCTACTCCCTCTCTCGCTTTGCTGTTGAATAGTCCATAGAGTAATCCAATAGGAGTATTTTGGGAGTACTCTCATGTAGGTGGTCTATAGAGTATTCAAAAGCAAAGAAATGGAGTACTCCGAGTCGGATTAGGTGATCCAATTACCGGCCATCGCCATGTAAATTGGACCACCTTTTTTATATGAGCGAGGATAAGTGTTGGAGTACTCCGATACTCCTTAAGGAGTACTCTATGGAGTATGGAACGGAGTATTTCGGTTTTTTGCAGGGTACTTCAACGCTTTGGTCGTGGGAAAGTGTCGCAGCAGAGAAATACATAGCGTCAGCAATTACTTAGTTGCAGTTTGTTTACGTTTGCGACCAAGTAACTTAGACGGCGCTCGTGCTGCGTATTTTGTATGTAGATATGTATTCATATTGGACACACTACACTGACAACCAGTTAGGGTTCAGAAGAGACAGATCCAACGTAAATGCCTTGAACATGGCTAAAGATACCGCTCAAGATGCAATAAGCGGCACACGCTGGCTCCTCGAGGGATCTAAGGAATACTGCCTTATCGTGACCTTAGACGTAAAGAATGCATTCAAATGCGCTAACTGGGCGAAAATCCTGGATACCCTAGACAGGGTAGGTATATCCCAATATCTGATTCGAATAATCCGCAGCTATTTCTGCTGGAATACGAAACGGCAGATGGCACGGAAATGACCCATGTCACCGGATGTTGTTCTTCAAGGGTCCGTGCTCAGCCCATTACTATGCAACATTTTGTACTACGGAGAGCTGCGACTTAAAGTACCTAAAGGAGTTAAGATTATCGGTTTCGCGCTGATTGTTACCGCAACACTTAAGTGATATATGTGACAAAACCAATAGGCAGCGTTCAATAACGGCTCGTGCACCATGGACTACACCTTGCGGAGCACAAAACAGAGGCAGTACTAGTATCAAGCAGGAAGAAGGTAGAGCAGGTCACAGTACTAATCGGGGACCACGACATCGAAACAATGCCTGCAGTGAAGTATCTGTTGATCATAATAGACAGTAATTGCCGCTTACATTCAGTAATTACCACTAGTGAATCAAATTCATAACAAACATATGTCTGGAACCAGTGGCGTGGCCAGTTAAGAAAAAAATAAAACTAAGAAGCAATAGAAAACTCCGTATAGTGGCTCACAGCTTATTTATGTACTTACATATATTTGTATACGCATTTAGAGAGCATTTAATTTTAGGAGGAAATTTAGCAGACTATTTTTATTTTATTTTTTTTAAATCATTGTAGGAGCTAACGTTTGTTAGCAGTCTATCTATCCTAGCTTATGTGAAATAAGGGAGTTAAATCACGTAAGGGATATATTCCTCCTAACAACTGAGTTTTGGGGATTTTTGGTTCTTTTTGGTATTTTTCGGAGCAAAACGGATATCCCTAATCTGGTTTCTTTTAACGCGTATACAAGGATAGATGATTAAGCCCCTATAGACCATATGTATTTTCACATTGCATACAGCAATAAAAACGGTGTGCCAAATTTCTTCCAAAAATTGAATGCGCTACAATTCTTTCAGAAAACAACAGCGAAAATAATTACTCAAATATATTGAAACTTGGTCAATTTTACGAGCCACACATTGGCAGTAAAAATATTGTGCAGAAATCAATTTATGGAGGACATTTTTATAACAACAGGATCTTACACCACAAACTGCCATCGAAGCACTTCAATATTGCGAAAATCGACGTTTGAAACTTGTTCAAACTGCTAAAAAATTTTGCAACGCTTCCCGTTTCAACTTCAACCCTAGAGCGCACATTTTCCACTCTTAAAAGGCTAAAGATTTATCTTCCTAATTCCGCAGGACAGGTATTCTAAATGTTTCTGTATTTTGTTTTCTAGAAAAAGTGCTACAATTTTTATTTTTCAAAGCTCACAAGCAGGATTGAGTAGACAATTAGAAAAACTTGTCCTTTTGAACTACTAGGGGAACTACTACCTTTAAACTCAGCCATTCCGAAGAGGCCCAGGTAACCTAGGTAAAAAGTTGAAATTTAAGAAGGTAATATTTTTTCCAGAAAAGAAAACGCCATTAATAACTGCCTTATATAAAGATAAATATTTTAGTGTTAAGCCACGAAGGCTGAATTTTGTGTTGTAACAAACAGTTGAAACTTATATTTAAATAAAGTTTTTTTTACTTTTATTTTTATTATTATTATTGGTTTTACAGTCATTTATTTTGTACGTATAGAAGACCTAAAGAATTTAGTATAAGTACAGGTATTTAGATACCTATATAATGATAAGTATGATTGGTTTACGAAGGCGTACAAATATATGATGAGCTTAGATGTGTGTGCTTCAATTTAAATTTTATTTAACAAAACCTAATCCCCCCCTTAGAAAAATTTCATCAAAATCCGTCTTCCCATTCTCACGTGATTGAGTAACAGCGGCACACATTTGGCCATCCAAACATCGCTCCATTCACATTTATAATATTAGTATGATTATTTATTACCTACTGAAGAATTTACCAAATTCGAATTTTCGAAAATTTGAAAAAAGAGTATTGATAACCGGTTTTCAAAAATTTTCTTTTGCGGTATTTATTGGTAGCGTAAGGGGACCTTTCAAGAATTAAATTTTGGCAAATTATGCCAGGATGAATGAAATGTTGATTTGATACCACATTGAATTGTAATATTGTAGCCAAGAAATAAACTCAATTTAATTTTGGTCGCTATTGGTGCAGCGTCATAAGTCAACATATGGTTGCAATAAATATATTGATATGTCAGTCGCATTGACGAACTGACGTTGTCAATGAGACTGGCTTGTCGGTGCCTTTGACCGCGTACACAAGTGCAACAAGATCTTCACTAAATGCAGCGTCTGCGGTCTTTGTATAGACTCACGCTGGGTACAATGTAACTGTTGTTTGTGTACATTCATATCAGTTTGTCAACATGACAATTAAAGTAAAAGGGGAATGTATGTATGTCATGCTACAATATTCAACTTTTTCTGCAATCTCATTTTTACCAATAACTCAGTTATAGATAAATTTACCTTTGACCATCCCCTTTCGTTTGAAACCCATATTGTAGGGTAATCGTAAGGTTTTTCGGAAATCGCATTTTGACCGATAACTCAGTTGTCGATAAATTTATGGAAACATCGAATTTCAAATGAAACCTGGGGCCATCCTATACCTATATGCGAAATATCATAACTATAGACCAAGTCTACTCAGAATTGTATGTGGAAAGAAATATCAGAAAGTAAAGGTCCCTAGAAGCGTCCAGTTTTCAAAAATTTTCTTTGCGGTATTCGTTGGTAACGTATGGGGGCCTTTCAAGAATTAAATTATGACAAATTGTGCCAGGATGAATGCAATTCAAATGTTGATTTGATACCACAATGAATTGTAATATTCAGGTTTTTCTGCAATCGCATTTTAACCGATAACTCAGTTATAGATAAATTCATCGAAATATACCGAAGTCCAAATGAAACCGGGGTCCATCCCCTTTAGTTTGATACCCATATTGTAGGGTAATAGTAAGGTTTTTCGGCAATCGCATTTTGACCGATAACTCAGTTGTCGATAATTTTACCAAAATTTATCGAAGTCCAAATGAAACCTGGGGCCATCCTATACCTATATTCGAAATATTATAAGTATAGGTCAAGAATACTCAGAGGTATAGGTCAAGTATACTCAGAATTGTATGGGGGGAAAAAATATAAAAAAGTAACGGTCCCTAGAAAAAAAATGCCTATAACCCTTTCAGACTATAACCTGTCTGCGTGCCAAATTTCATTAAAATCCGACTTGCCATTCTCACGTGATTGAGTAACAGCAGCAAACGTCTGGACATCCAAACATCGCTACATTCATATTTATAACTAGCAGGGTACCCGGCGTTGCTCGGGGTGTAAGTAGTTAGTGGGCCTTTCAAAATCAATAATATACTTTAAGATTTTGGTATTTATATAATATTATTGCCTACTGAAGAATTTACCAAATTCGAATATTTTGAAAAAAGAGTATTAAAAACCGGTTTTCGAAAATTTTCTTTTGCCGTATTCGTTGGTAACGTTAGGGGGCCTTTCAAGAATTCAATTTTGGCAAATTGTGTCAGGATGAATAGAAATTCAAAAGTTGATTTGATACCATATTGTAGGTACATTTTAAGGTTTTAGGGCAATCACATTCTCACCGATAACTAAATTAACGATAAATTTATCGAAATATATCAAAGTAAAAATGAAACCCGGGACCATCCCCATTCGTTTGATACCCATGTTGTAGGGTATTATTAAGGTTTTAGGGCAATCGCATTTTGAACGATGACTCAGTTATCGATCAACTTATCGAAATATATTGAAGTACAAATGAAACTTGGGGCCTTCCGCTTTCGTTTGATATCCATATTGTAGGCCATTTTTAAGGTTTTTGTGCAATCATATTTTGACCGATAACTCATCTATGGAAAAATGTATCGAAATATATCGAAGTATAAATGAAACCTTTGGACCTCCCCTTTCATTTGATATCCATATTGCAGGGAAATTTTAAGATTTTTGGATTTTCTGACGTATAATTAAGTTATCGATAACTTTATCGAATTACATTGAAGTTTAAATGAAAAAAGGGGACTTCCTCTTTCGGTTGATACTCAAATTGTAAGAAAGTTTTGAGGTTTTAGGGCAACCTTATTTTCGACGATAACTCTGTTATCGATTAATTTATCAAACAAATATCATCTCTATGAATCCTTCCAGGTCACAGAAAATATGTTTACAAAGTTTCACACTGCTAGGTGCATTAGTTTTGGCGTGAAAACGTAACAAACATTGTTACTTTCCACATAGCGCGGCAGTGTACCTATGTAATTGATTTTTGATTTAGCAGACATTGAAAAAAAAGTAAACAAAAATTTTAGAGAGGCACGCTTAGTTGTTTTTTTGACAAACTAAGTGAATTTTTGTTCATATAAATTTATTTAAGAAAAAAAATGTCATAGGTTCCTCCCTAAAAATTAGTATATCTTTTTTGTTTGTGAACCGATTTTGATAAAACAAAGTGCAGATCCCTTTCTAAGCTTCAAGCAGTATATTTGTGAAAGTCTCATCAAAATTCATTGCTTAGTTTCCGAGATCTTTAAGTTCAAACAGACAGACGATAATTCTAAAAATGGGCCAGTAATTTTTTCAAAGAAATTTTCAAAGCACAGACACGACTTTTCTAGAGATTTATTATAGTATAGATATAAAAATCACGTGTCACATGTTCAATCAGGGTGAGCTCCTAAACTACTCAACCGATTTTAATGAAATTTGCACAGCATCTACAGTTTGATCCAACTTGTGGATAGGATACCTTATATCTCAAGGGGGAGTGGAAATCGGTAAAAAACCATAAATTTTTTTGTTTACACAGCCACAAATCATAAACGGATCCACCGATTAGAATGAAACTTACTTGAAGTTAAACTTTGAAATATTTACTTTCGTTCTGCATCAAAAAAAATAGTTGATTCATATATTATTTAACCAAAATTGTTTAAACAATAGGAGCACCTTTTCTAAAAAAAGCTGTTTGTGTGTTTGTTCGCTGTCAACCAAATGAATCGATTTAAGTTAAGCGAGCGCTCAGTAGCGGTACTTCGCTTCGTACATACATACATATGTATGTATGTATGACGCTTTAAATAAAAACAAAATTAACATTCATATGTACATATGTACGTTTTCGTGTTGCTGAGGGATAAGTTAAAATCAAATCCATATACAGTACTAGCTCGATAATCCGGACACCCTTAATGTTAGGGGTCGTCCGGATTATGGGGGTGCCCGGACTATAGATGATTTTTTTTTTTCAACTAAAATTCGTTGTTTTATTGAAATGAACATAACGCAATTCAGATATATTTATGTACATTAATTGCTTTATTAAACACAGTACAATCATTCTTACATATGTAATAATATGTACATCTGTACATAATCAAACATTTTTTTATTTTTGTACGTACTATTTCAAAAAAATTATTAACTTTGGGCTGCTGCGAGTTCGCCAGCAACATTTTATCTGCAGTTTCTTTAAATCGTCTTAAAACTAAAATATCCATAGCCGAAGTGTCAACATGGCACCATATTCTTTTTCAAACCATCATAATGATTTTCCTTTATCAAGGAGATCTAAAATTTCAAATTTTTTCTGAAGAGTAAGGGTTTTATGAGCCATTTTTTTAAATTTTCCACTGCTCATAATAATAATGTTCACTCAATTCAGTTTGTCACTAAAGAATAAACACAAAGCGTGATTTATGCTGTTGCATTCCGTATACATATGTACATATATTGTTGTTAAAGTACCCCTATTTTACGAAAAACTCACGAAGCAAACTAAAAATTAAAATACATATGTATGTAAATATGTATTGCGAAGCAAATTTGAAAAATGTCCGGATTATAGAGTAAAAAATGTTAAACTGTCCGAATTATAGTGTTGTCCGGATTATAGATGTGACCGGACTACCGCGTGTCCGGATTATCGAGATAGTACTGTATGTACATATTTTGTAGTGAACGCATTTTGTGAAACCCCGTTATTCGTATTTTATACAATTGCTTCATTGTTCAAAAATATTTAATTAAAATATATACATATGTACATGTAAGTATTATCACATAATTATATTATTAATTTCTTATTTCATATTAATCAATTCAAAAATGTTAGGAAAAAAATGAGAACGGCTGGACAGATTTGACTCAAGTTTTTTTTCAGTTCTTAGTAATTGGTAACGCGGTGTTTCCACCAAACCAAACACCGTGTTTAAAAGGGTTTGGGTTATGTAGAAATGGTTATGTAGAAATGTCAAGTTTTTCTACTGAGAGTTTACCGGAAAATGGGTTTACACCCACTAAATCGGAACGACGATCATAATAAATTGTTTAGTGGGTGTAAACCCATTTTCCGGCAAACTATCAGTGGAAAACTTGACATTTCTACATAACCCAAACCCTTTTAAACACGGTGTTTGGTTTGGTGGAAACATAGCATAAGAGAAGGTTTGTGTGGGGGAAAATTTTGGGAAATATTTCCGGATTTTCAAGATTTATGTAATTTTGGAAAAGTGGGCGGTGCCACGCCCACATTTTTTGTATTCAGTACTTTGTTTGTACTTCTATAATGTCCAAAGTTTATGGTTGATCTGTTTTAAACTTTTCCAATACGTGAAAATCTTCGTGGGGTACGACATACATACATTTGTAAATTTTTTGGAAAAGTGGTCAGTTCTAAGACCACAGCTAAGTAATATTTCAATTCGTTATATCCCTGAATGTATTTGCTTTAGTGACATTTTAACGTTCTTAAATCTTAATCAAAGCACTTAATTTTTTTGTTTGTTATTGCCGTTTATACATATCCAGAGTATTATAGGATTTCCATAAAATCATAATAGTGGCGTTAAGTGGTAGATATAGGATATAATTAAATAAATACTAACTACACATCTGCTCAGCAGCGCATAATGGTTTGTGTCATAGCCATTGAGTTCAAAAGATTCGTTTTTTGAGTTGGACATCCAACAAATTTATTTGTTTATACCAAATACGTTAAAACCGGAAACATTGCATATACTAAAGCACTGCAATAAATGGAATGTTAAAAATTAATAGAAAAATAGTTGAAAATGTATTTCTAGGGAAGTCACTGGTCAGGCAGAACAACGTCTGCCGGGTCTGCTAGTAGTATAGATATGCTGATACCCACATAAATATTTATTTAAATTTATTTAAGAAAAAAAATTTCATAGGTTCCTCCGAGATCCTTAAGTTCAAACAGACAAACAGACAGACAATAATTTTAAAAATGGATCAGATGAACTCTATAGCATTCCCCAGGTCATCCGCAGTCATCTTTTCAAAGAAATTTTCAATGTACAGACACGACTCTTCTAGAGATTTATTATAGTATAGATATGCTGATACCCACATAAATATTTATTTAAATTTATTTAAGAAAAAAAATTTCATAGGTTCCTCCCTAAAAATTAGTATATCTTTTTGTTTGTGGTCCGATTTTGATAAAAACAAAGTGCAGATCCCTTTCTAAGCTTCAAGCAGTATATTTGTGAAAGTCTCATCAAAATCAATTGCTTAGTTTCCGAGATCCTTAAGTTCAAACAGACAAACAGACAGACAATAATTTAAAAAATGGATCAGATGAACTCTATAGCATTCCCCAGGTCATCCCCAGTCACCTTTTCAAAGAAATTTTCAATGTACAGACACGACCAAGGCGAATTAATACAAGGTGGCATTATCCCATCAGCTGATAGCTACTTTTTTCTCAAATTTTGACACTACACATTCAGCCGCCATACGATTTTGACATTAGTCCCACGAATTACAAAAACAAAGTACATTGAAAATGTACGGATGTGTGTTTGTAATTCGCCTGGCTTCCACCTTCTATTAATTCGCCTTGGACACGACTCTTCTAGAGATTTATTATAGTATAGATATGTATGCTGATACCCACATAAATATTTATTTAAATTTATTTAAGAAAAAAAATTTCATAGGTTCCCCCCTAAAAATTAGTATATCTTTTTTGTTTGTGGTCCGATTTTGATAAAACAAAGTGCAGATCCCTTTCTAAGCTTCAAGCAGTATATTTGTGAAAGTCTCATCAAAATCAATTGCTTAGTTTCCGAGATCCTTAAGTTCAAACAGACAAACAGACAGACAATAATTTAAAAAATGGATCAGATGAACTCTATAGCATTCCCCAGGTCATCCCCAGTCACCTTTTCAAAGAAATTTTCAATGTACAGACACGACTCTTCTAGAGATTTATAGTATAGATATGCTGATACCCACATAAATATTTATTTAAATTTATTCAAGAAAAAAAATTTCATAGGTTCCTCCCTAAAAATTAGTATATCTTTTTTGTTTGTGGTCCGATTTTGATAAAACAAAGTGCAGATCCCTTTCTAAGCTTCAAGCAGTATATTTGCTAAAGTCTCATCAAAATCTATTGCTTAGTTTCCGAGATCCTTAAGCTCAAACAGACAGACAATAATTTTAAAAATGGATCAGATGAACTCTATAGCATTCCCCAGGTCATCCCCAGTCATCTTTTCAAAGAAATTTTCAATGTACAGACACGACTCTTCTAGAGATTTATTATAGTATAGATATTAGTATGATTAATTTCTCTATGGTCTATAAAGTGGCTATTATTGTTCAGCCGGCGTGAAGATTTTAACCATATGTGTAACTTCGCATCTCCCTTGCACTTATAGAATTCTCCCATTAAGAAAAACTATAGCTGTTCTTTTCAATACTTCCAGTCTTAAAAAATTTCCCTTTCCAAAACCAGCATTGTTTAACACATAGTTTGTAAATAGTTGTTCAAATGGTTTTTGTTTTGGCTAAATAGTGAGTCGAAATATTCGTTCAGTTGGTTTTTATTTTGGCTAACATGTGGTGGATATTATCTGTTGAGTTGGTTGTCGAAGTGGCATGTGGTTAATTTTATTAGCTGAATTGGTTAATGAAATACCAGTTATAGTGGCTATTCTCAAATTGAGATACCTACACATTTTTTCCCAATAAATTGCACAAAAATGCATATTTTTCTTCAATATTTGTATATTTTATTGAAATTATTTTGTAATACATTGAAAGAAAATCACATTACATTTAAATTTTCCTATATTATACAAATTTTAAGAGGTTTTGGGGGAAAAATAAGTAAAAACTAATATTTACATTTCAAATGTACTAAATTAATTATTATAAATATAATGAACAGTAAGTAGTAGTTCTTTTAGCAATCGCTATTAATATAAAATAATTATGGTAATTTTTCATACACTACCAGTATGATTCGGTTAATAATAAGACTAGAATTTGATTACATTCATAGAGTTTATGAAACTTATCTATAGCTTAATTTGGTATTTTATAATATAGTAGTATATCCCGTGGTCGAAAATCGACCACCTTAAATTAGTATAAATTATTAAATGTTATGTTCACCACTACAATTAGCGACATCTAGAACCCAGTAGATAAATTTCTCTCATTCAGAATGGAGTTGCAGTACAAATGGTTGTTTTTGGGCCTTCACAATGGTTTATTTAAACAAATTAACTTTTATAAAATACGCTTAAATAAAAGCACTGCTGTAATTAATATAGAGATTCGCATGTAGAAGTAACCCACACCTTTAAAACGATACCTTACTTATTAATATTGGTTCAAAATGAGAGCAGAAAATTAGGAGCAAACACAGAAAGGCCTTACAGAATTAATATATACGAAATTCGACCACCTTAAATTAGTTTAACTTATTAAATCCTCTGTTCGCATTTTCTCCAGTACCTAATGCCTAGAGGCATAAATATTGAAGACATTTTTATTGCTGAAAATAATTATTTATAGTTGAGTTATTGAGAGTCGCTTTCATAAAAGCTGCTTTACTCTAAAGACGGGTAATTTGACAACTAACCAAAAAAAAACCGCCCATTAAAGACCAGTAATCATTAATAGGAGATGGCAAAAACGGTACTTAGTAATGTTTGAAAGTCCACCATCAGACCCACTACTCCTTTCATATTCCGTCAATATTTCAATAAACAAAATTAAATTTCATGGACATATACCAACAACATAGTTGGACTTATAATATATATAATGGTCACATAGAATGATGCCATATCGAACAAAATTGGCCATATGGATTGAAACGAATGAAAGTTCATTTTGAGATTCCGTTAACTTCTTAATATTAGCCGGTTTCCAAATTGTGTTTTTTTTTTTGGTGATACAGACTGTTTTCTCAATTTTTCCTTTAGTTGTGGATTTTTTTAAGTCCGTTTAGCGGGAGAATGTTACAACTTACACATATGATGGTTTTCTAGTTTCTTTCGTCAAATTCAACTCGGAAATATTGAAAACACATATCTTAACCGGCCCAATTAGACTAAATATGTAAGGATTCCGGTTATATGTCGACTCTTTTACAAATTAAAATTTTTAGGAAGAAAATAGTGGATGTCTTTAGGAAAATTAACGCGATTTCAAACTATTACATGAATATAAAATTGAAGAAGCTACAAACTGTGTTTTTACTTTTTGTATATTAAATATGATATATTTCTTAAAAAATATATATTGATAAATTGAAATAAGTTTTTAGCTTTTTTTTAAAAAATTTGGTTTTTTCACTCCAAGATAGATGTCATAAACAGAAAAATATTGAAATATTGGGTTATATGTCGACTCTTTTGTAAATAAAAATTTTTAGAAACAAAATAGTTGATGTCTTTAGGAAAATTAACGCGATTTCTAATTATTTCGTAAGTGTAAAATTGAAGAAGCTACAAACTGTGTTTTTACTTTTTCCATATGAAATTGATATATTTCTTAAAAAATATAAATTGGTAAATATTGATAAATTGGAATAATTTTTTATATTCTTTCAAAAAATTTGGGTTTTTCACTCCAAGATAGATGTCATAAACATAATAAACAGAAAAATATTGGATTACAAATATAATAAATTAAAAAAAAAAATATAATAAAAAGTTTTCGTATATTTTAAGGCAAATTCAATTTAGTAAAAAAAAAAAACTTAACCTGCCCTGAACACGTTCTTGAACATACGAACGCTCGCATCATAGCCGGCACGCTCACCACCTGCGCCACTGCTGTATGTACAACAAAAAAGTCAGATACTGTAGTTAACAGCTTTGGGTTTTGGTGAAAACTTTGATGAATGATTACAAATTAATGAAGCATTTTTTGTTAAATATAATATGCCTATGCAAAGCTCCTGGCCCATGAAAACATATCAAAATACATAATATTTAGAGTTATGCATTGTTTTATGAGATACACTCTGGCAATTGATTGTATGGAAAAAATGTTAGCCTATTAATTTATAGATAATGGTCACATAGAATGATGCCATATCGAACAAAATTGGCCATATGGATTGAAACGAATGAAAGTTCATTTTGAGATTCCGTTAACTTCTTAACATTTGCCTGTTTCCAAATTGTGTTTTTTTTTTTTTGGTATACAGACTGTTTTCTCAATTTTTCTTTTAGTTGTATATTTTTTGAAGTCCGTATAGCGGGAGAATATTACAACTTAGACATATGATGGTTTTCTGGTTTTTTTCGTCAAATTCAACTCGGAAATATTGAAAACACATAATCTAACTGGCTTAATTTAATATTGGTTTATATGCCGACTCTTTTACAAATTAAAATTTTTATGAAGAAAATAGTTGATGTCTTTAGGAAAATTAACGCAATTTCAAACTATTTCGTGAATATAAAATTGAAGAAGCTACAAACTGTGTTTTTACTTTTTGTATATTAAATATGATATATTTCTAAAAAAAATATATACTGATAAATTGAAATAATTTTTTAGCTTTTTTTTTACAAAAAATTTGGTTTTTTCACTCGAAGATGGATGTCAGAAACAGAAAAATATTGAAATATTGGGTTATATGTCGACTCTTTTACAAATGAAAATTTTTAGGAAGAAAATAGTTGATGTCTGATAAATTGAAATAATTTTTTAGCTTTTTTTTTGCAAAAAATTTGGTTTTTTCACTCGAAGATGGATGTCAGAAACAGAAAAATATTGAAATATTGAGTTATATGTCGACTCTTTTACAAATAAAAATTTTTAGGAAGAAAATAGTTGATGTCTTTAGGAAAATTAACGCGATTTCTAATTACTTCGTAAATATAAAATTCAAGAAGCTACAAACTGTGGTTTTACTTTTTCCATATTAAATATGATATATTTCTTAAAAAATATAAATTTATAAATATTGATAAATTGGAATAATTTTTTAGATTTTATTAAAAAAATTTGAGTTTTTCACTCCAAGATAGATGTCATAAACATAGTAAACAGAAAAATATTGGATTACAAATATAATAAATTAAAAAAAAAAAATATAATAAAAAGTTTTCGTATATTTTAAGGCAAATTCAATTTAGTAAAAAAAAAAAAACTTAACCTGCCCTGAACACGTTCTTGAACATACGAACGCTCGCATCATAGCCGGCACGCTCACCACCTGCGCCATTGCTGTATGTACAACAAAAAAGTCAGATACTGTAGTTAACAGCTTTGGGTTTTGGTGAAAACTTTGATGAATTATTACAAATTAATGAAGCATTTTTTGCTAAATATAATATGCCTATGCAAAGCTCCTGGCCCATGAAAACATATCAAAATACATAATATTTAGAGTTATGCATTGTTTTATGAGATACACTCTGGCAATTGATTGTATGGAAAAAATGTTAGCCTATTAATATATAGATAATGGTCACATAGAATGATGCTATATCGAACAAAATTGGCCATATGGATTGAAACGAATGAAAGTTCATTTTGAGATTCTGTTAACTTCTTAATATTAGCCGGTTTCCAAATTGTGTTTTTTTTTTTGGTGATACAGACTGTTTTCTCAATTTTTCCTTTAGTTGAGGATTTTTTGAAGTCCGTTTAGCGGGAGAATGTTACAACTTACACATATGATGGTTTTCTGGTTTCTTTCGTCAAATTCAACTCGGAAATATTAAAAACACATATCTTAACCGGCCCAATAAGACTAAATATGTAAGGATTCCGGTTATATGTCGACTCTTTTACAAATTAAAATTTTTAGGAAGAAAATAGTGGATGTCTTTAGGAAAATTAACGCGATTTCAAACTATTACATGAATATAAAATTGAAGAAGCTACAAACTGTGTTTTTACTTTTTGTATATTAAATATGATATATTTCTTAAAAAATATATATTGATAAATTGAAATAAGTTTTTAGCTTTTTTTTTAAAAAATTTGGTTTTTTCACTCCAAGATAGATGCCATAAACAGAAAAATATTGAAATATTGGGTTATATGTCGACTCTTTTGTAAATAAAAATTTTTAGAAACAAAATAGTTGATGTCTTTAGGAAAATTAACGCGATTTCTAATTATTTCGTAAGTGTAAAATTGAAGAAGCTACAAACTGTGTTTTTACTTTTTCCATATGAAATATGATATATTTCTTAAAAAATATAAATTGGTAAATATTGATAAATTGGAATAATTTTTTATATTTTTTCAAAAAATTTGGGTTTTTCACTCCAAGATAGATGTCATAAACATAATAAACAGAAAAATATTGGATTACAAATATAATAAATTAAAAAAAAAAAATATAATAAAAAGTTTTCGTATATTTTAAGGCAAATTCAATTTAGTAAAAAAGAAAAAAACTTAAACTGCCCTGAACACGTTCTTGAACATACGAACGCTCGCATCATAGCCGGCACGCTCACCACCTGCGCCACTGCTGTATGTACAACAAAAAAGTCAGATACTGTAGTTAACAGCTTTGGGTTTTGGTGAAAACTTTGATGAATTATTACAAATTAATGAAGCATTTTTTGTTAAATATAATATGCCTATGCAAAGCTCCTGGCCCATGAAAATATATCAAAATACATAATATTTAGAGTTATGCATTGTTTTATGAGATACACTCTGGCAATTGATTGTATGGAAAAAATGTTAGCCTATTAATATATAGATAATGGTCACATAGAATGATGCCATATCGAACAAAATTGGTCATATGGATTGAAACGAATGAAAGTTCATTTTGAGATTCCGTTAACTTCATAACATTTGCCTGTTTCCAAATTGTGTTTTTTTTTTTTTTTTGGTATACAGACAGTTTTCTCAATTTTTCTTTTAGTTGTATATTTTTTGAAGTCCGTATAGCGGGAGAATATTACAACTTAGACATATGATGGTTTTCTGGTTTTTTTCGTCAAATTCAACTCGGAAATATTGAAAACACATAACCTAACTGGCTTAATTTAATATTGGTTTATATGTCGACTCTTTTACAAATTAAAATTTTTATGAAGAAAATAGTTGATGTCTTTAAGAAAATTAACGCAATTTCAAACTATTTCGTGAATATAAAATTGAAGAAGCTACAAACTGTGTTTTTACTTTTTGTATATTAAATATGATATATTTCTAAAAAAATATATACTGATAAATTGAAATAATTTCTTAGCTTTTTTTTTACAAAATATTTGGTTTTTTCACACGAAGATGGATGTCAGAAACAGAAAAATATTCAAATATTGGGTTATATGTCGACTCTTTTACAAATGAAAATTTTTAGGAAGAAAATAGTTGATGTCTGATAAATTGAAATAATTTCTTAGCTTTTTTTTTACAAAATATTTGGTTTTTTCACTCGAAGATGGATGTCAGAAACAGAAAAATATTCAAATATTGGGTTATATGTCGACTCTTTTACAAATGAAAATTTTTATGAAGAAAATAGTTGATGTCTTTAGGAAAATTAACGCAATTTCAAACTATTTCGTGAATATAAAATTGAAGAAGCTACAAACTGTGTTTTTACTTTTTGTATATTAAATATGATATATTTCTAAAAAAATATATACTGATAAATTGAAATAATTTCTTAGCTTTTTTTTTACAAAATATTTGGTTTTTTCACTCGAAGATGGATGTCAGAAACAGAAAAATATTCAAATATTGGGTTATATGTCGACTCTTTTACAAATGAAAATTTTTAGGAAGAAAATAGTTGATGTCTGATAAATTGAAATAATTTTTTAGCTTTTTTTTTGCAAAAAATTTGGTTTTTTCACTCGAAGATGGATGTCAGAAACAGAAAAATAGAGGCATAAATATTGGAGACATTTTTATTGCTGAAAATAATTATTTACAGTTGAGTTATTGAGAGTCGCTTTCATAAAAGCTGGTTTACTCTAAAGACGGGTAATTTGACAACTAACCAAAAAAAACCGCCCATTAAAGACCAGTAATCATTAATAGGAGATGGCAAAAACGGTACTTAGTAATGTTTGAAAGTCCACCATCAGACCCACTACTCCTTTCATATTCCGTCAATATTTCAATAAACAAAATTAAATTTCATGGACATATACCAACAACATAGTTGGACTTTTTAATATAAATTTAATATAAATACAACCCTGTTGTGTTAAGACGTGTTTTTGCTTGCTCCTGCTCCTGATTAATTTTTATTAAATTTTATTTTAATATGGATGATTTTTGTGCTAAGTGCAACGTTATGTTTGCCAGGAATGATTCCAGTGTTGTGCCTTGCTCAGGTTTCTGCCAAAAGCGTTTCCATAGAGCGTGTTGTGATGGAATTATTTCCGATTACGATGTCAAACTTTTTAAGGCAAATCGTAACATTGTTTATATGTGCAAATGTTGTGTTAATTTGCCGGAGCGTTTTATTTCCTCGTTGGAAGCCATTCGTTTATCCCTGAAAATGGACATGGCATCGCTGTTTGATACCTTCGATTCTAAGTTCAAGGATTTATTGGTGGAAGTGGGTGAGATAAAAACTTTCATAAAGACATCGCAGCAGAGCAATATTGCAAACAACAACATTGCCGCCGACTTTACTGTGGCTAATAACACCAACAACGTTAACAGCTGTTCTGATGGTGCTGCTTTTTCGTCTTTTGCCCGCTGTATACCATATTTGTCACCAACTACTTGCGGTGCTAACGGCACTTTGTTACCTACACCTACATTCAATACTAATGACTGTGCTCACAGCATACAATCATCTTCATCTAATTGTGATGTCAGTAACAGCTTGCCTGCTGTTAGTGTGGCTGTTAGTGGGGTGAAGGTAGTTGACTCACTATGCTATTCAACAGTTGTCGCTACGGTCGCCTCTGTAAATGATGCTGTTAATAACTTTGATATGTCTGCTGTTAATAACAATGTTATGGCTAAACCAAATATGCCCAGCCGTTCAACTAAATCGCCTGCTGTTAGGAGTAGAAATAACAATAAAAACAACAATATCACTTTAGCGAATACGCCTTCTGGCGGTTCCCCAGCTCGTGATTTGAATGTTGCCTCCGTCAATAGCCATAATGTTAACAACGATACGGCTGATATACAACAATATTCTTCTGGAAATTCTAGTGTGATTCCTGCTGTTTCTAGGTTGGTGACTGCTGTGCCACCTCGTCGTTCAATTTTTGTGTCACGGTTGCACGCATCTCTAACTGAACCTGATATTGTTAATTATGTTTATGTTAAACTTAGTCTTTTAGATCAGAATAACATTAGCGTACATAAGTTTAACTTTAAGTATGTGAGGGATATTTCCTCCTTTAAAATCTCTGTCCCTGACATGTTTGTTGACAGGGTTCTTGAGCAATCGTTTTGGCCTGAACATTCGGTGGTACATTTGTATTCCCCAAGGTCTAAGGTTGAACGTCCAATTCGCTCGAATTCAAAAAACTTGATCGGCAATACTGCGACTGTTACTCAAAAATAACAATTCAGTATCAAAATGTTCGGGGCTTACGTTCTAAACTAAATACTTTTTTTATTAATAGTTTTGCTTTTACAGCACATGTTATTGCGTTCACGGAGACATGGCTGAAACCTGACAATTTTAATGCTGAGCTTTTCACAAATGATTATGTCGTTTTTCGGTGTGATCGTCCGTCCAGAGCAGGCGGAGTCCTCATTGCTGTTGCCTCAAGCATTTCCGCCGAGTTGCTCGTGTATGACAATACATAT
The DNA here is from genome assembly GCA_951509765.1 of Sphenella marginata. Taxonomy (NCBI): domain Eukaryota; kingdom Metazoa; phylum Arthropoda; class Insecta; order Diptera; family Tephritidae; genus Sphenella; species Sphenella marginata. Next base: position 10,379,455 of record OX608078.1, read on the forward strand.
GATATAGAGTTCATATCCGTTAAACTCTCCTTGGGCAATTTCTGTTTATTCATTTCTTGTTCGTATATACCACCTCGTTCTGACATACGTGTTTATGATCATCACTTTTTAGCTATACGTAATCTGCACACGCGGTTACGAGACAATGATCGCCTAGTTGTTCTTGGTGATTTTAATTTACCTCATGTCAGTTGGATAAATTGTAGCGATTCTAACTGTTTGATTCCTATCGGTCAGTATGATTTTATTAGCTCTCTTCTAGGTATGCCTCTATTTCAATTCAATGGTGTGTTGAATTCAAATAACAAGCTGTTAGACTTAGCCTGGGTTGATATCTCAACTGGTATCAGCCTCTATCGAATTCCGCCGTTATCTTTACCTGAAGATCCTTTGCACCCTACACTTGAGATTGCAATGGAAGTTGTACAACCCTTGATACATTATAATAAATCGAACTCTCGAACTCGTTCCAGATGTTTTCACAAGGCGAACTTTGATATGCTCAACCAGTTGATTGCTTCCCATGATTGGACGGACCTTTATGCATGTACTGATGTTGAGTCGGCTACATCAATCTTCTATAGCTACCTCGACAGTTTTGTTGACCAATGCGTTCCTATTTACTATGATAAAGTTAATACTAGTAAACCTCCTTGGTATTCTAGACAACTTATTAACCTTAATAATATCAAATCCAGGATTTATAAGCGTTTTAAAAGATCTGGGTCTTCCGAAGATTTTTCTAAGTACCTTGTTGCTCGGTCAAACTTTCAGCGTGTAAGCCAATATTGCTATAATTCTTACTTGTCAAGATGCAAAGTTGATTTTTTTAATAACCCAAAAAAATTTTACGGCTTTGTTAATTCCAAAAGAAAATCTTCAGGATTTCCATCTCGTTTGTCGTTTGGAGATAGGAATGCTACGCTCGATCAAGATTGTGCTGAATTATTCGCAGACTTTTTTATGTCAACCTATTCGCCTAAATGTGCCCAAGCTGGCAATTATCCGTATTGCTTACAAAGCTCTAACTGTATTCTCGAACCAATAATCGATGGTTCTACCGTTTTACTGAGTCTCTTATCATTAAAACCTTCATTTTCGCCTGGGCCTGACGGTATTCCCAGTTGCGTTCTAAGGTTTTGTGCTGCTAATTTATCTGAACCGATCTTAAAATTATTCTCTCTCTCGCTGAAATCGGCGTCATTTCCGTCTATTTGGAAACAATCGTTCATTATTCCTCTGCACAAAAAAGGTAGTAGATCTAATATCGAAAACTATAGAGGAATAGCGAAGCTCTCAGCCATTCCTAAATTGTTTGAACAGTTAATTACTTGTCAACTTCAGCACACGTGTCGCTCCATACTGTCAACTTACCAGCATGGCTTTATTCGTCGCAGATCAACCACTACCAATCTACTTGAATTTACTTCGTTAGTTCGTGACGGTTTTGTGGCCAAAAAACAAACTGATGTGATTTATACCGATTTCAGTAAAGCTTTTGACTCAGTAAATCATGAGCTACTGATTCATAAACTTGATTTGCTGGTGTTTCTGAAGAATTTGGTCTTATGGATCACAAGCTACCTCGCTAATAGGACTCAGAATGCTCTGTTCAAAAACTGTATCTCAAAGGCAATCAAAGTCACTTCTGGTGTACCACAGGGTAGTCATTTGGGTCCATTGCTCTTCACCCTCTTTATTAATGACTTACCCCAAATTCTGTTATACTCAAGAGCTATAATGTATGCCGATGACGTCAAACTTTGTTATACGTTTTTGCCTTCGGACTTATCTAGTATTAACCCTCTTCAGGTGGATTTGAACTCACTTCAAATTTGGTGTGCAGCAAATTCACTTAATCTTAACTCCCCTAAATGTAAACTTATGACTTTTCACCGCGTAAAGCCAGTTTTGTTATCTTATGTACTTCATGATACTCCTATGGGGCGCGTATCTGTTTTTAGTGATTTAGGCGTCTTATTTGACCCGAAACTGAGCTTCACTTCACACATTTCCTCTACTATTAATAAGTCAATGGGTACACTCGGTTTCGTTAAACGCTGGGCTAAAGAGTTTAATGATCCTTACCTAACCAAGACCCTTTACACAACCTTGGTCCGTCCAATACTCGAGTATTGCTCGTGTGTTTGGAGTCCAGTACTTAGTAGCCATATAATGCGAATTGAGTCAGTGCAGAAACAATTTTTGATTTTTGCTCTACGGTCTCTTAACTGGGATTCAAATCGGCATCTTCCATCTTATAGTAGCAGGCTTCTTCTTATTGATTTGCCAACTCTTGAAAATCGGAGAATATTACTTGGCGTAATGTTCCTGCATAAGCTGGTTCTCGGTGAGATAGACTCTTCTTACCTTTTGAGCCGTTTAAAATTTGTGGTTCCTGCTAGGGCGTCCAGACACTACGTGCCTTTTCATTTACCCCTCTGTCGGTCAAACTTCATTAAAAACGACCCTTTGTGTATTTGGTGTTCACACTACAATGACTTGTACAAATGTATTAGTATCGAATGTTCAATTGCTGCCCTAAATACTGCGATACTTTCATGTCTTGCCTGATATTTTATATTTTTTTCTCTTTCAATGTTTAATGATTGTATATGTATATTTAAAGTTTTTATTTTGTTTTCTAGCTAGTACCTACATATTTTTAAGGTGTATTCTTTATACTCTTTGTTAGTCGACCGTATTTTTTGTGCCGACTTTAAACGAAAATAAAAAAAAAAATAAAAAAATAATATATATAATGGTCACATAGAATGATGCCATATCGAACAAAATTGGCCATATGGATTGAAACGAATGAAAGTTCATTTTGAGATTCCGTTAACTTCTTAATATTAGCCGGTTTCCAAATTGTGTTTTTTTTTTTGGTGATACAGACTGTTTTCTCAATTTTTCCTTTAGTTGTGGATTTTTTTAAGTTCGTTTAGCGGGAGAATGTTACAACTTACACATATGATGGTTTTCTGGTTTCTTTCGTCAAATTCAACTCGGAAATATTGAAAACACATATCTTAACCGGCCCAATTAGACTAAATATGTAAGGATTCCGGTTAAATGTCGACTCTTTTACAAATTAAAATTTTTAGGAAGAAAATAGTGGATGTCTTTAGGAAAATTAACGCGATTTCAAACTATTACATGAATATAAAATTGAAGAAGCTACAAACTGTGTTTTTACTTTTTGTATATTAAATATGATATATTTCTTAAAAAATATATATTGATAAATTGAAATAAGTTTTTAGCTTTTTTTTTAAAAAATTTGGTTTTTTCACTCCAAGATAGATGTCATAAACAGAAAAATATTGAAATATTGGTTTATATGTCGACTCTTTTACAAATTAAAATTTTTATGAAGAAAATAGTTGATGTCTTTAGGAAAATTAACGCAATTTCAAACTATTTCGTGAATATAAAATTGAAGAAGCTACAAACTGTGTTTTTACTTTTTGTATATTAAATATGATATATTTCTAAAAAAAATATATACTGATAAATTGAAATAATTTTTTAGCTTTTTTTTTACAAAAAATTTGGTTTTTTCACTCGAAGATGGATGTCAGAAACAGAAAAATATTGAAATATTGGGTTATATGTCGACTCTTTTACAAATGAAAATTTTTAGGAAGAAAATAGTTGATGTCTGATAAATTGAAATAATTTTTTAGCTTTTTTTTTGCAAAAAATTTGGTTTTTTCACTCGAAGATGGATGTCAGAAACAGAAAAATATTGAAATATTGAGTTATATGTCGACTCTTTTACAAATAAAAATTTTTAGGAAGAAAATAGTTGATGTCTTTAGGAAAATTAACGCGATTTCTAATTATTTCGTAAATATAAAATTCAAGAAGCTACAAACTGTGGTTTTACTTTTTCCATATTAAATATGATATATTTCTTAAAAAATATAAATTTATAAATATTGATAAATTGGAATAATTTTTTAGATTTTATTCAAAAAATTTGAGTTTTTCACTCCAAGATAGATGTCATAAACATAGTAAACAGAAAAATATTGGATTACAAATATAATAAATTAAAAAAAAAAATATAATAAAAAGTTTTCGTATATTTTAAGGCAAATTCAATTTAGTAAAAAAAAAAAAACTTAACCTGCCCTGAACACGTTCTTGAACATACGAACGCTCGCATCATAGCCGGCACGCTCACCACCTGCGCCACTGCTGTATGTACAACAAAAAAGTCAGATACTGTAGTTAACAGCTTTGGGTTTTGGTGAAAACTTTGATGAATTATTACAAATTAATGAAGCATTTTTTGTTAAATATAATATGCCTATGCAAAGCTCCTGGCCCATGAAAACATATCAAAATACATAATATTTAGAGTTATGCATTGTTTTATGAGATACACTCTGGCAATTGATTGTATGGAAAAAATGTTAGCCTATTAATTTATAGATAATGGTCACATAGAATGATGCCATATCGAACAAAATTGGCCATATGGATTGAAACGAATGAAAGTTCATTTTGAGATTCTGTTAACTTCTTAATATTAGCCGGTTTCCAAATTGTGTTTTTTTTTTTGGTGATACAGACTGTTTTCTCAATTTTTCCTTTAGTTGAGGATTTTTTGAAGTCCGTTTAGCGGGAGAATGTTACAAATTACACATATGATGGTTTTCTGGTTTCTTTCGTCAAATTCAACTCGGAAATATTAAAAACACATATCTTAACCGGCCCAATAAGATTAAATATGTAAGGATTCCGGTTATATGTCGACTCTTTTGTAAATAAAAATTTTTAGAAACAAAATAGTTGATGTCTTTAGGAAAATTAACGCGATTTCTAATTATTTCGTAAGTGTAAAATTGAAGAAGCTACAAACTGTGTTTTTACTTTTTCCATATGAAATATGAAATATTTCTTAAAAAATATAAATTGGTAAATATTGATAAATTGGAATAATTTTTTATATTTTTTCAAAAAATTTGGGTTTTTCACTCCAAGATAGATGTCATAAACATAATAAACAGAAAAATATTGGATTACAAATATAATAAATTAAAAAAAAAAAATATATAAGTTTTCGTATATTTTAAGGCAAATTCAATTTAGTAAAAAAAAAAAAAACTTAACCTGCCCTGAACACGTTCTTGAACATACGAACGCTCGCATCATAGCCGGCACGCTCACCACCTGCGCCACTGCTGTATGTACAACAAAAAAGTCAGATACTGTAGTTAACAGCTTTGGGTTTTGGTGAAAACTTTGATGAATTATTACAAATTAATGAAGCATTTTTTGTTAAATATAATATGCCTATGCAAAGCTCCTGGCCCATGAAAACATATCAAAATACATAATATTTAGAGTTATGCATTGTTTTATGAGATACACTCTGGCAATTGATTGTATGGAAAAAATGTTAGCCTATTAATATATAGATAATGGTCACATAGAATGATGCCATATCGAACAAAATTGGTCATATGGATTGAAACGAATGAAAGTTCATTTTGAGATTCCGTTAACTTCATAACATTTGCCTGTTTCCAAATTGTGTTTTTTTTTTTTGGTATACAGACAGTTTTCTCAATTTTTCTTTTAGTTGTATATTTTTTGAAGTCCGTATAGCGGGAGAATATTACAACTTAGACATATGATGGTTTTCTGGTTTTTTTCGTCAAATTCAACTCGGAAATATTGAAAACACATAACCTAACTGGCTTAATTTAATATTGGTTTATATGTCGACTCTTTTACAAATTAAAATTTTTATGAAGAAAATAGTTGATGTCTTTAAGAAAATTAACGCAATTTCAAACTATTTCGTGAATATAAAATTGAAGAAGCTACAAACTGTGTTTTTACTTTTTGTATATTAAATATGATATATTTCTAAAAAAATATATACTGATAAATTGAAATAATTTCTTAGCTTTTTTTTTACAAAATATTTGGTTTTTTCACTCGAAGATGGATGTCAGAAACAGAAAAATATTCAAATATTGGGTTATATGTCGACTCTTTTACAAATGAAAATTTTTAGGAAGAAAATAGTTGATGTCTGATAAATTGAAATAATTTTTTAGCTTTTTTTTTGCAAAAAATTTGGTTTTTTCACTCGAAGATGGATGTCAGAAACAGAAAAATATTGAAATATTGGGTTATATGTCGACTCTTTTACAAATAAAAATTTTTAGGAAGAAAATAGTTGATGTCTTTAGGAAAATTAACGCGATTTCTAATTATTTCGTAAATATAAAATTCAAGAAGCTACAAACTGTGGTTTTACTTTTTCCATATTAAATATGATATATTTCTTAAAAAATATAAATTTATAAATATTGATAAATTGGAATAATTTTTTAGATTTTATTCAAAAAATTTGAGTTTTTCACTCCAAGATATGTAGATGTCATAAACATAGTAAACAGAAAAATATTGGATTACAAATATAATAAATTAAAAAAAAAAAATATAATAAAAAGTTTTCGTATATTTTAAGGCAAATTCAATTTAGTAAAAAAAAAAAAAACTTAACCTGCCCTGAACACGTTCTTGAACATACGAACGCTCGCATCATAGCCGGCACGCTCACCACCTGCGCCACTGCTGTATGTACAACAAAAAAGTCAGATACTGTAGTTAACAGCTTTGGGTTTTGGTGAAAACTTTGATGAATTATTACAAATTAATGAAGCATTTTTTGTTAAATATAGTATGCCTATGCAAAGCTCCTGGCCCATGAAAACATATCAAAATATATAATAATTGGAGTTATGCATTGTTTTATGAGATACACTCTGGCAATTGATTGTATGGAAAAAATTTTAGCCTATTAATATATAGATAATGGTCACATAGAATGATGCCATATCGAACAAAATTGGTCATATGGATTGAAACGAATGAAAGTTCATTTTGAGATTCCGTTAACTTCTTAATATTAGCCGGTTTCCAAATTGTGTTTTTTTTTTTTGGTGATAAAGACTGTTTTCTCAATTTTTCCTTTAGTTGTGGATTTTTTGAAGTCCGTTAAGCGGGAGAATATTACAACTTACACATATGATGGTTTTCTGGTTTCTTTCGTCAAATTCAACTCGGAAATATTGAAAACACATATCTTAACTGGCCCAATTAGCCTAAATATGTAAGGATTCCGGTTATATGTCGACTCTTTTACAAATTAAAATTTTTACTAAGAAAATAGTTGATGTCTTTAGGAAAATTAACGCGATTTCTAATTATTTCGTAAGTATAAAATTGAAGAAGCTACAAACTGTGTTTTTTCTTTTTGTATATTAAATATGATATATTTCTTAAAAAAATAATTATTTAGCTTTTTTTCAAAAATCTGGTTTTTTCACTCGAAAATAGATGTCATAAACAGAAAAATATTGGATTACAAATATAATAAATAAAAAAAAAACAAGTAAGGAAAGGGCTGTCCTTCGGCTGTGCCGAAGGCTTTATACCTTTCATGAATACGCACAATTTTTCTAAGTGTCCGATCCTTACTTACAATTACTTACAAACTCTCCAAAACTGTTAATTTAAAAATACATAGCCAAACCACATTTATCGTAGCAATCGGTAATATGGAGCTATATGTTATGTAAGTCCGATCTGTATGATTTTCACTACACACATCACATATATAATAAGTACCAAACCTGCAAAATTTTACGTTTCTAGCTTTCTATTTGCAACATTTATAGACCAAAACCCATTTATCGAAACTATCGATTATATGGAGCTATATGTTTTGTGTGTTCGATCTGGGTGATTTTCACTACACAAGTTACAAATATAATGTGTACTAAACCTGCAAAATTTCGCTCTCATAGCTTTTTGATTGCACGAGTTATAGGCCAAAACCCATTTATCGGAACTATCGATTGTATGGGAGCTATGCGTTATGTAAGTCCGATCTGTATGATTTTCACTACACACATCACATATACAATAAGTACCAAACCTGCAAAATTTAACGTTTCTAGGTTTCTATTTGCAACATTTATAGCCAAAACCCGTTTATCGGAACAATCGATTGTATGGGAGCTATACCTTGTATCGGTCCGATCTTGCTGGTTCCGACAAATGATTAATCCTATGCAAAATGGCGCCTGCTTGCAAATTTCATCAAGATATCTCTAAACTGAGGACTAGTTTGCGTTCAAACAGACGGACGGACAGACGGACAGACGGACATGGCTAAATCAACTCATCTCGTCGCCCTGATCATTTCGGTATACTTAATGGTGGGTCTATCTCTTCTTCTTCTCACACTTACAAACATCGGACCAAAGTTATAATACCATTTCATGTTCATGAAAGGTATAAAAATATAATAAAAAGTTTTCGTATATTTTAAGGCAAATTCAATTAGTAAAAAAAAAAACTTAACCTGCCCTGAACACGTCCTTGAACATACGAACGCAAGCACCATAGCCGGCACGCTCACACCTGCGCCACTGCTCTATGTACAACAAAAAAGTCAGATACTGTAGTTAGCAGCTTAGGGTTTTGGTGAAAACTTTGATGAATTATTACAAATTAATGAAGCATTTTTTGTTAAATATAGTATGCCTATGCAAAGCTCCTGGCCCATGAAAACATATCAAAATATATAATAATTGGAGTTATGCATTGTTTTATGAGATACACTCTGGCAATTGATTGTATGGAAAAAATGTTAGCCTATTAATATATAGATAATGGTCACATAGAATGATGCCATATCGAACAAAATTGGCCATATGGATTGAAGCGAATGAAAGTTCATTTTGAGATTCGTTAACTTCTTAATATTAGCCGGTTCCAATTGTGTTTTTTTTTTTGGTGATACTGACTGTTTTCTCAATTTTTCCTTTAGTTGTGGATTTTTGAAGTCCGTTTTGCGGAGAATATTACAACTTACACATATGATGGTTTCTGGTTTCTTTCGTCAAATTCAACTCGGAAATATTGAAAACACATATCTTAACTGGCCCAATTAGCCTAAATATGTAAGGATTCCGGTTATATGTCGACTCTTTACAAATTAAAATTTTAGGAAGAAAATAGTTGATGTCTTTAGGAAAATTAACGCAATTTCAAACTATTTCGTGAACATAAAATTGAAGAAGCTACAAACTGCGTTTTACTTTTTGTATATTAAATATGATATATTTCTTAAAAAATATATATTGATAAATTGAAATAATTGTTTAGCTTTTTTTTTTAAAAAATTGTTTTTTCACTCGAAGATAGATGACATAAACAGAAAAATATGAAATATTGGGTTATATGTCGACTCTTTCACAAATAAAAATTTTTAGGAAGAAAATAGTCGATGTCTTAGGAAAATTAACGCGATTTCTAATTATTTCGTAAGTATAAAAATTGAAGAAGCTACAAACTGTGTTTTTTCTTTTGTATATTAAATATGATATATTTCTTAAAAAAATAATTATTTAGCTTTTTTCAAAAAATCTGGTTTTTTCACTCGAAAATAGATGTCATAAACAGAAAAATATTGGATTACAAATATAATAAATAAAAAAATATATAATAAAAAGTTTTCGTATATTTTAAGGCAAATTCAATTTAGTAAAAAAAAAAAAAAACTTAACCTGCCTGAACACGTCCTTGAACATACGAACGCAAGCATCATAGCTGGCACGCTCACCACCTGCGCACT